>MU227421.1:1060380-1113762 GCA_018584345.1 Thuja plicata
GTGCTAAAATGTATGCGCTAAAATAAATAACAGTTGCACTATGTTAGTTAATGTATGTGCTAGACTGGTGAGTTTATAAGCTAGTATATTCCTCATATGTGCTAAAATACCTAAAATATTGTCTCACTGTGTGCCCTAGCCGACTGTCGACACTCAAAAATTTGTATTCCCTATGAACCGATAGATGGTTCCACATCTTGGTGACAGAAATGTAACATTTTGCTTTGTTTGTTTTGTTTTGAAAAATGTTAATGTGGATAAGATGGATTGAATAAAGGCGACAAGGCATCTGTAATGTGCCTGGTATTGAAACTGTGACTTCTGCTTGTCAATAAATGAGCGTTAAAAACTTTGAAGGGTATTTGAGGAACATACCTTTGATAAATCACAACTCGGAGGTAACCGACGGTCAAGTTCAAAATATGCTGTCCATGCCAAGTCTCGAGTTATTTGGTATCCACGCAGAGCATCAAACCCAACGGCTGCAAAAATCCCTCTCGACGCTATTGAACATAGAAATGACCAACATTTTCTTTTTTTTTTCTTATATCCCGTTAACGTCGCAATTGCAATGTTGTCGGGCTATAATTGAAAAAAAAAGCCAAAAACACATAACATTTTCCCGCAATCGCAAATTGTCGTCACAATTTCACCCCAAATGTATGTGTGGTATCCTATCTGGAATGAGCTTGCAAATTTGTAAATGAGAACAGAGGAAGCACGATGAGCTAGCTATGAAACTAGGAAGATATACATAGCATATACAACATATATACATCGGGGCTAAAAGGTATATACATGTAAAATGGGAAGGATATACATTAATATATAACAAATGTACCTATATACACATAATGCAGAGCCACTACCTAAACAAAAATGCACAAAAATGTACAAGCATATACACTACCTACAGAATATACTACACCTACATAGAGGGTGGACAACCCTCTAGCAGAGCCGACCCACCAATGGGTGGCGAATGAGATGAAGAAACGCAGAAACAAAATGAAAACACAAGAAAAAAAAAAATACAAACCAAACAAAAATGAAAATCTAGTAAACGGAGAGAAACAGAGAAACCAACCTGAAAACCCATGAAAGGAAGGAAGGTAAGGTGGCCGCAAATGCTCTGCAATAGCTTCTACCTTCAAAGGATCACCACTCAACACCAGAAACCACTCGCAATTGTTCAGAACAACTCAGAAATATCTCGCACTAGACTCTGCTTAAATCGCTATGATATCACTCTGAAATCAGTCAAATTGCTTAAGTGTTTTAATCATGGTAAATGTGAGAATGACAGGTGATTTCTATTTATAGCTGAGATAAAAGTAAGTTACCTTTCATTCCACAAACTCCAAAACAAGCCGACCTCCGGACTCTAGGCCCGGGGATTCCGTACGACCATATCTCCTTGCGGAAAGAAGACATCGTGGAAAAGAATCCTGGAGTCCACAATCTGGCTCCTGGACAAAGAACAACAAACTCTGGGACTGGGTCTCAGAGACATGAGGACAAAAGCAAAAAAAATAAGACCAACATCGTGGGAAGGAAAACCCGGGGAAGGAAAATAAAGAAACAAAGGAAGAGAGAAGAGCAAGAGCCCAAAATAGAAAGAAAAAAAAGGGGGACCCTACATTTTGCACACAAAATGTAGGGACAGGGATGCAAGGCATAACAAATGGCGACTATCTAGGATGAATGTCTTAGTGCATTCAAGAACTATAGAATCTCTGGTTAGCAAAACTAGAACAAATTATTACTTCGAAGCATCTTACCTACAAAGAGTAACATGTCTGAGAAAATTTGGCCATACGTGATTTAGTCCATGATCTTTTCATCAGTGGTGAAGTGTGTGCTTTGGAAGGAAACTAAGCCGATGACCTCTGGGAAAAGTAGAGAGGAGGCACTAAGTATATCAAACCTCAAAGTCATCAGATTTGCTTGTTTCTCCCGGAGACTAGATTTTCATCCCATTTCTTTTTCTTGTTATTTTGTATGCTTCTGGGTGGGAGGGCGGTACTTCTTTCACCATCAAGATTAAGCTTAGATAAATTTAATGTTGGTACTTCTTTCACCCTTCTGCCCACCTTAATGTGTTGAATGGGGTAGAAAAAATCTACACTTGAAAAGAATCCTTTTAAAAGTTTAGACTTGGGTCAACCAACGAGTGCAACCAATCTACCCTTGATGTGTCTGATTACTTGTCCCTTACTTTTTAATTTCATTGATTACCAGACTTTCGGGGATAAATCTAATGAGGATTACTCATAATGTACTACCAAACTTGTAAAATGACTTCGGGGATCAGACTGATTCTATTAAGTTACCACAGATTCCTAAGTTCACCAACATGTTAAAGACAACATCCCGTAGACCAAATGTTATGTGAAGCATCCCAATCCTCACAAGAGGGAGAGAAAAATGTCAGAACCCGAAAAGGAGACAAAAAGTGAAAACAACAAAAGAAAAAGGGCGGTCCCAGAGGACAACCAGCAAGACTATTTACAAGGCAAGGTACCTCCCAACAAGGCACTGGGAAAGAAATATTTACAAGCAAGGGAAGTTTACATAAAATACAACTTTGGGCAAACCAACCTTATTCAAAATAATGTTTCAAAAACTATCCATTGACGGGAAATGGGATAGGTTCTCCAATCATGGTGTTAAGGTGATAGGTATTTTCCCTGCAAATCTCTGAGATGAGGTATGGCCCGAGCCAGAGCCATTGGAACTTGGTGTGCTTTCCTTTCTTTTCCTGGGCCTTGTCCCACAGCACAACCAAGTTAAAAATTTGAAAAGCCTTGTATTGGGCTCTTGGGTCAAACCATCATTTTACCACTGCTTGATGACACCTAAAATTTTCAAGGGCTGCATCTCATTGTTCTTCCATCTACACCAGATTTAGGAGCCTAACCTCTACAATGTTATCCTGGTTGTTGAATTCCTGTATAAATTACAAAACTCGGATCTGCAAGTTGATTGGGAATACTGGGTTCTGGCCATAAATTAGATGGAATGAGGATGTTCCTAGGGCAGCTTTGATTCAAATGTGATCCACCTAGAGGGTGAATCTTAGCTTTTGGTGCCAATCCCAGAGATTTTTTTCTAACAGGTGTTTGATCACTTGAAGCAGGTTCTTGTTCGTTGATTCAGCAACACTGTTCCCCTGGGGGTAATAGTTGCCAAAAAAATTTAGAGTGATCTTCTAATTATAGGTCCATTCAAGTAATTGCGCTGAAGAAAATGCTGGACCATTGTCACATAGTATGGCGAAGGGCATTCTGAATCTTGCGACTATGTTTTCTTCTAGGAATTTAATAACTACGTATGTTGTGTTGTTTTTGCAAGGTATAGCTTCAGACCACCGGCTGCAGTAATTGGTTGCAGTCAGGATGTATCGGTGGTTGGAAGATGAGTTGGGGTTTATTTCCTTGCTGAAGTCAAATTCCCATTGGGCGAAAGGCCTAGCCTTAAAGACTAGCTGTAAGGGCATTGCTGGGTTCCGCTCATGATGTGTCACAGTCTGACAAGTGTGGCATCTCCAAATGTGAGTGTAAACATCTTTAAATATACAGGGCCAATAGTATCCAGCATGGAGGATTTGATGGGAGGTGGCATCAGCTGAACCATACCCAGTTCCAAACTTCCCATGGAATTCCTCGATCATTTTTGCAACTTGGTCCCTATCAATGCACCAAAGGTACACTCCCTCATAGTTCCTACGGTAAAGCACAGAGTTTTTGATCATGAAGTGAGCGATTTTCATCTACAGAGCACGACATTTTTTGGGAGGTAATCCCTTTGGGCATCTTTTCTTTAACAGTAAGTACACTAGATCTGTGTACCACGGGTATTGAGTGATAGAATCCACTGTGTAAGTTTGAAATTCTATGTGGGGAGTCTCTTCTGCCATCACTCGACTTATTCCCTGGCCTCGGACTATCTTCATGGGTTGCATTTCAGAGTTGTACTCCTAGAGGATGCCCATCCATTTCCACCATCTTTCATCCAGTTCACTCTGCATCAGCAAAGATTTCATAGCTAGGTTTGGGATGATAGCATACACCTTTCTCCAGAGACTATAATGCCAGAATTTCTTCACGGTGCGCACAAGAGAAAAGGCCTTCTTTTCCAATGATGAGTACCAAACTTTGGCATTCTAAAAGTGGGAGCTCATGAAAGCTATGGGTCATTCTTCCCCTTCAACCTTTCGGGTCAATACTGCCACGGCAAAATGCAGAAAAGTAAAGGAGTAAATGTAAAATGGAAGGGAGTAGTACGGACTAGTTAGGACAGGTGCCTCCATTATTGTTTGTTTGATCTGGGTGAATGCCCACTTTTCCTCAAGACTCCACTCAATTTTGGTATCCTTTTTCATCATCTCGTTGAGTGGTTTGACTATCTCAGCGAATCCAGTGATGAACCGCTGGACAAAGTTGATATTTCTGAAGAAAGATCGCATCTCTGTCTTATTGTCAGGCATTTGTAGGTTTAGCAGCGCTTCAACTCTCTCAAGGTCAATGGATATACCCTTCTCGGAGATAATATGCCCAAGCAACTTCCCTTTAGTGACCCTGAATATGCACTTCTTGGGGTTGAGGGATATTCCATACCGGTGACATCTCTCGCAGATCTGGGCGAGGTGGGCAGAATGGTCACACCTGTCCTAGGAAAAGATGGTCAAATCATCCATGTAGATGATTATACACCAATTCACAAGGCCCTCGAATATAATGTCCATAGCCTTTTGAAATGTGGCCCCTGCATTAATTAAGCCAAAGGGCATCCTTTGATATGAAAATGTTCCCCACTTGGTGGTGAATGTCATTTTCTCTCTATCTTCATATTTAACCATGACTTGGTTATATCCAGAATACCCATCCAAGAAAGACATCATTTGGGATCCATTCACTATCTGTAACACCTCATCCAATGAGGGGAGAGGGTGATTATCCTTCTTGGAGGCTCTATTCAAATTTTGGAAATCCATGCAAAGGAAAATTTCACTTCTCTTCTTTCTAACAGGGACCAAATTGGAAACCCACATAGTATGCTAGATTGGAAAGATTATATGGGTTGATAGCAATTTCTCCACCTCCTGATGAATTAGAGGCTCGATCAGTGGGTTGACTGGTCATTTCTTTTGCCAAAAAGGCTTAGCATCAGGTTTCAGGGGGATGGTATGAGTCATAATGGATGTGTCATAAGTTTTCAAATCCTCATATCCCCATGCAATCATGTCTATGTAATCTCAGAGAACCACAAGAATCTTCTCCTTCTCCTTACGGTAGCAGGAGGTGCCAATGTGTACATCTTTTCTTCACTGGGCTGGTCGATGTTTACTTTCTCAAATTTTCCTCTCTCAGAGGAGGATGACATCTTTTCCCAGCCCCAAGGGTCTGAGTCAAAGATACATTCAAGCATGACCATCCCCTTTGGGATGGTGTTAGTGAGTAGGTCCATGATCCCATCATCTTCATCACCCTGCCCAGTATCATCATGGTCTTGTTTCTCCACTATCTAGTCCTCAAAGACACCAATATTGGCCATGAAGGCCAAGATATGTTGATCATCCTCAAAAACCTGAAAGTGGGTGACATTATCTAGAATGGACAGGGTGGGGATCATCTCAATGGAGAATCTCTAGAGTCATGAGCTGGCCATGGGCTGAAGTGTGCTGGCAGAAACGGCAAGGGCATACGGGAAATAATTCTACCACTGGGGAATAATATCAATGCTGAAGGCATCAAAATCTTCAATAAGGCTCCATGCCCGATTGCGGTACATGGCCAGTCTCTTTTCATGGCATGTATATTGACTCTGAACCTGTTTGACAATCAACTCTGAATCACCCAGAGCCCAGAGGTGGGTGATCCCTTTCGTTAATGCAAATAGGAGTCCTAGGATCAAAGCCTCATACTCTATAACATTGTTTGTGTAGTTGAATTGTAGCCTGTAGGATGTGAGGATGGATTTCCCTTGTGGGTTAATTAATTCTACTCTAGCCCCATAGCCTTGTTTGGACTGGGACCCATTAAACTTAAGGGTCCACAAGTCGTCACTTGTAGTCTAGAGCTGGGGAGATGGAGCAGTCTTTGGATTACCTCTAGGAGACTTGGGAGGAGCTTCCTTCTGCATTGATTGTGCATGGGTGAGGTTTGCCTCTAGAGGGGTTTAGAATTGAGATCCCTAGGGAAATTGCACTAAAGGAGTGCTTCCTGTAGGAATACTAGGCTCCGGGGAATCAACTATATGTTCTTTGTTTCAGAAGGCATTGATGTGTCAGGTAGTGACGGAAAGGCAAGGCTCACACTCTAGCTTTGAATGTTTTTGATAGTGTACTCGGCACCAGGTACCAAACAAGAGTGTAGCAGGGGTCACTACAGCACCCTGAGAGTTAACCTCAACCCTCAACTTTTCTTCCAGGTCCTGGGTTCTTTGCAAGACTATGTGATCCTCCCCAGGGGTGAAATTGAATGTTAAGATTTCAAAGGGTTGGTACACCCCCAGGGAAGTCTCAGAGAAGAAGACCTCACTAACCCTCCCAACTTTGGTAAGGGCCTGCTTCATTCGAGGCTCACTCTCAACCTAGATCTTGTTTGATTCTCCTTCCCAGGGGAGCCACAAGTGGGAGAAGTCGGTTGAAAAGTATCCATTCAAGGACTTGGACCAATTTCAACTTAATAATATCACATAAGTCTCTGGGATGTCCACCACTTGGATGTCGATTATGCTAGCTATTCTGGGGTCCTAGATGAGTTATATTTGGATATTCTTCAATTCTCCCACCATTCTCATAGCAATCTTATCCAATTGAATCACAACGTCATTAGATGGGGTGGGAAAAAATCCAAGCTTCTGGCATATGGATAGGGGCATGATGTTGTCTGAAGCTCCAGAGTCTACTAAGCAGTTATGTATGTTTTTTCCTTAGATATTTAGGCCTAGTAGGAAGAGAGGATCTTCATTATTTCCCTGTAAGATAGCCGCATTGGCATCCTCAAAAGAGACAGTCTTGGGCGAGTGACTGACAGCCTCTGGGTTTCCCGAGAGCTTTAGAAGAGACTTCTTCTACTTGTGAGAGCTTAGCAAAACTTCCATCAAGGTCATGGAGATGGTAGTTTGTTCTAACACCTTTGTGATGTTGAACCTTCCTCCCAGGAATTAGTGGATTCCCTCAGATAGGTCTTTTGCTTGGTTAGAGCTAGAACCTTTTGGAGGGATAGGCCAGTCGGTTGTATTATCATGGGGAGGAATGTCCCTGGTAGGAGGTGTTGGCATGTAAAATGGTCCTTTACCAACCTGGCTCCAAGTATTGTAAGGAGTCTGTGGGTTGGTGAAGGCATTGGCCTCAAAGGCCAGAATCGATTCATCAAAGAATCCCTATAATTTGGATTCTTCTTCATCTTCTCCGGAGGATCTAAAAAATATGGTCTCACAAGTGAATGCACTGTGAGTTGGCTCCTGCACAAGAGGCTCTGGGGGAGTATGATCAGATGTTTGTTTCCTATCTAGCTGGGAAATCATGATGACTTTCTCCAGCATGGCATAGTTTACCTCATTGTGGGAGCCTATGTCGTGCAATATACACCAATTATTCATGAGCTGGAATTTTGTGACTAGTGTAAAATGTGAGGGTCCAGCACTACTTTGGTTGGCATTTTAGTTCGGAGGCAGACCTCCAATGTTTGCATTATTGTCCCATTGCTGTTGGTTGGGTCAAGGCCCATTGTTGAAGTTTCTTCCTCTGGCATTGTTTTTCATTGGCCGAAGAAAATATTCCCTCTTTGGTAATTGGAATTCTGGGGTGCGTAAGACCCCGCCTTCAGCTGACCCATGTCCACAGTCAGGGTGGACAACATTCACCAGATGGATTCAACCTCGACAGTCAACTAAGTGTTTGCTTCATAGTGTGAAGTTTGTTTTTGGTTCCCTGGGAAGGCAGCAATATTTTCCAGAGTCGAGGGCGGCAATCCTCCAGCCGCGGGTGACTGAAAGAAGGGCACTCTAGGTGGTTTTGTCTGCTATTGTTGTATCTATTATGGTTGGTTCCAAGGGAATTCTTCCAGAACTGGTATTGACTGAGTCTATGATGGGTAAATATACTAGGCCTACTGGTCTATTAGCGGGGACAGGAGAATCATTGCCTTCATGGGGGCACCCATTGCCAGATTGGGGTTATATCCCCCAGCGTATGCAGTTCCACTGGGGATCATGTTGAAGGGCGTACTCTGCCCAATCCCACCCGGGGATTTGTTGAGGCCATGGGATAGCTCTAAGGCTAGGTTGTAAACCTTCACCAAAGTGTCCCGGTCACCCATAGCGGTTGTTCTCCAAAGGAGAGTGGCAATGAAGGGGTCCATCGCATTGAGATAGGTCTGTATGGTTACTTCTAGGGATGGAATGAAAGGGCCCGTACGCCGCTTCAAGGCACATTGGAACCAATGATTGAATGCTACAAGGGGCTCATTAGCTTCCTTTCTGATGGAAATGACCTGGTTGTGGGACCAAGATGGGTCCATGTGTACACGAAAGGTAGCCAGGAAGGCGTCCTCCATGTCCTGCCAACTATTGATGGAGTTGGTGGGAAGGTTAAGGTACCAGTTCAGTTTGCCCTATCCCAGGGATAGGGGAAACATTTGAGTCACAATATCTTCATGTTGGATCCAGTGTCGGTTCATAACATCTTTGTATGCTTGTAAGTGTTCTTCTGCGGTCTGTGAGCCTAAGTGCTCATATCGTGGGCAAATCTTCTCCGGGTGTGAGGGTAAATCATTGGCTGCACCTGAAAAAGTTCCCATAGGGGACCCAGTTTTATTGAAGTATGCAGCCATTTGGGGAACTAGATTTTGAGTAGGTTGAGCGCTAGTTCCTAGGATTGTATGAGAAGTTTGGATATTCTGAGGTATACTAGACCCCCAGACAATAGTGGCTGGTGTGATTTTTGGGGTCCATTTCTTTCAAGAAGGAGGCTCGAGTTTGACAAATCTTCCAGGGTTTGGGGCTGACCTAAGGATTCTTACAAATTTTTCTGGGGAGAAAGACCCAATCCCGTTGAAGGCTTGACTCTTAAAACTACGGCTTGGGGAACCCTTGGGAGGTGTAAAATTAGAATCTTGGGAGGGGGATGAGTTCATACCCTCCTTCTAGCACCAATTTTTGTTGATGGGACTCTTGTGACTGGGTTTTCTAGTAGATGTAAGTTGTCATCAGGTACTAGGGTAGTAGCCAACTTCACCTGTAAAGGTTGTTCAGGAAAATGAGATTTCCTAGGCCTCCAAGCACCTAAGGGTCAGGTCTCGACAGTGCAGGGCTCAGTTGGGAGATGTGACTATTTTCGAGGGGGATAGCTGGTTTCTTTAAATCATTCTCTCTGGGGATTCAGGAAGGTGAGGTTTCTCCAAGCATTCTTACACTTAACAAATAAACTAAAAAAGATCCTGTAGGGTTAGAAATATTTCATCTACCTATAGTTATGTTGAACATTCAAACATCAACAATACTCTAACACACTATACTAAATACCGAAGAAACATACAACCATCAGTTCATATTTCATCAGTAGCAAGGGAAAGGAGGTCGTTAATCTACTTTAAGTGTTAGAGCAAAGGACATGAAGAACACAAAACATAAAATACCATCAATCCAGAAGACAGAATGCCAACAACATCATTGCAAGAAATCTCACTTCTTCATTAACATTTCTTCCAGCAAGCACTGGTGTGTGGTACAATGGTGACTCCAAGGGAGCATCTAACTACTGGAAGCTTAAGGACTAAGGAGCATTCAGCTCTGTAACTAAGAAATGAGAAATTGCTTTTCTATTACTATGGCCTGCAAAAGCATCAATTTCCCTGACCCTTGGGATGGTGTCTAACTTACTATTTATACACATACACATCTAACCCTAACCCTAACTTATGTTACATTATATAATAGAATATATTATTCGGTGGCCGGTACTACCTGCGCCACTCTACAAAAGACCTAGAGATAGAATAGGCCTGTCATGTCAGAAGAGAAGATTGAGAAGTGAAGTAGAAGAATCAGCCTTAAAAAGGGAGCCAAGAAGAAGAAATAGGAAAACTGACCCCCCAGGGATCAAGGCTACATGCCTCATAAATGGGAAAAGTGGCACCCTATCTTTGATGTGCCAGGTGTAATGTTGAAGCAGCGCCTTGGGAGGATCATGTCAGAAAAACCTCTTGTTGATATGACGTGCCTTGATGTAGTTATCTGCCCTCTGACAACCTTTGACAACCTTTATTAACTTCTACCCACTTTTTGGCAACCTTTATTAACTGCTTTTAAATTGACCAGTTGGCCTTGGGGATCGAAACACAAATCACTAAAAGAATACAAAATATAGGATCCAGAACTCTGGGATCCGGGAACTACTTGGGTTTTCTTTGGCCCCCAGAGAAATATTTATTGTTGCTTATTGTCATTGAAGGTCTAGAGGATATAGGAGATTCCATCTTCATCAATTTCTTTAAGGCTAGCTCGCCAGTACTTAGCCACCTCAATCTGTTCCCGCAGGTCTGGAACATTTCCATTAAATTCATCAGCCATTTTTGCTGCATCATGGCCACTGAGTACCATACGAGTTATTCTCATCATTTGAGAGTCATCTACTCCCTCAAGGGATTGATACCTTGACTCCATTAGCTCATCAAACTTCCCCATGATATATTCCTCCGACGTGCATGTGTCAGTGCTAAATGGAACAGCTCTAGAGACCTTTGTAACAAAAGACTTGTATAAATTGAAAGAATATTTTATTGTATTGATCTTCTCCCGTATATTTCCTACCAATTTCTTGATTACCCCCAATGTGAGGTCAAGTCTGGAGTGTTGGGTCTTCACAAAATCAAATGACTCTTCTCCCAAAATCATGGATTCGGAGACAATCTCCTCCCCGAGGCTGATGAGTTCTTCTAACTCAACCTTCCATGCCTCGTAATTTTCAATGTTCACCTCCCATATGCTGACGGTGGTCTCAGCCTGATGTAATACATGGTGGGCCGCATATAAGTCTAGGAGTGTGGACACTAGGAAACACCAGACATTTCCTAACTATAGGCTAACCCATTCGTCCACCGCTTAGGTCTTCTTCATTTCCCATAGTGATTTTATTTTGCTTTGTGGTAATGGCGCATCAGATGTAGAGGCCTCTGGAGGAATAACATTGATAGGTCAGGCTAGCTCAGTTAGCATCCCCATAAAGTTTGCATTTTTCTCCTTTTCTACCTTGAGCTTCTGAGCCTCCTTTTCATAGCAAGCCTCCACTGCCTTGGCTGCCTCTTTTAACATGTCTACCTCATCCTATTTTTCTCTCTTCCCCAGCGATATCTCTATGATGTTATAATCTCTAGCTTCAGTTGATGCTTCATCTACGTCTGGGGAAGGTGTTGCTATTACTATGACTGTTTCTCTACCTGGCTCAGTCTGAAGGGTGTGGAGTGTCCAGGCTTTCTTGTCCTTTGGCGGGTTTTGTGCCTGAGCCATCATTTCTGCCAAGGAAAGGTGGGCTCTGGGTGTTGATGGTGGGGCCTTCCTCTTTCGGGTTTCTATCAACCATGGGGGTGGTAGGGGTGGCTTGGTAGCCAAAATGTGTTCCTGTGACTTTTCCCCAACATCTTGTTGTGCCCCTTTAGTATTATGAGCCTCTCCTGGCTCCTTTCCTATGTCTTCTTTCTCACCACCAATATTTGCATCGGTGGTATCTATATCTTTTGCCCCATCTGTGTCTTCAGTGACATTTGGGTCCTCATTGGTTGCCCCAGGGTTTTCCTCTTCTTGTTCCTGCTCTTCTTCAACCTCTGTTGTTTGGATGTCCTCTTCCATTGGTACATTTTCTAGTAATGGGGGAGGTAATGGGCCAAGATTCAATGTTTGGGCCACAGTGATTACCTCCCCAAATGTCACCTCTGAGAGTGGTGCTTGGAACATGACGGCTGGGGTTATGGTTGTTCCCAAAGGTCCATTTCTCCCAGATGGTTCCATTCATTCACTTTGATTTTGTTGGTCCACTCTTGTGTCCTGTATCTCTAGGACTTCAAAGGAAATCTCTTGTTCCACCTCCTTTTCTTCTTCCATCTATTCTTCTTGCTCCTGCATAGGTTCCTGTTCTAGAGCTTCCTCCTGCTCTGAGGCTTCAACCTCTGTTAGCTCGATGTCCCCCTACAAATTCCTGAACTCATCGGTTGTAAAAATATCATCAAATTCATCCTGAGGGGGAGGATTGTCCAGGACATCAGTGGGCTCTGGTTCCCTCTCTGGCTCTGGGGAGTCAGAAGAAAGGATTTCAACTTGTGGTATCTGAGGCATCCCCAGCTCTGGCTCTATCTTTAGTTTTAGATTAAGCCTCTTCTTTCTCCTGGTGACCAAATGTAGCCCTACATCCCTTAGGGCCTACTCCTCTCCTAGATCCACTCTGGTTGCCTTGACCATAAGCCCTGCTAGTGAAGGGGAGGAAGGCAGACAAATGGGTCTGGTCATGAGCACCGAGGTTGCAAACCACCTGATTAATTTATCTTTCATTTGCTAGGAAGCTACCAGTGATTATTTTAGTTTCTCCTTAATGGGGGTCTCCTATGGAGCTAGGCTTTCCATTATTCTTTTTCCCCTATCTTCTCTCTGCGAAGAAGTTCCGGCTCCCGAGGTCAACTTTGGCACCGACAGGGAAGCCCTGCAGACACTCCCAAGGCACAACCTCTTAAAGTAGGCATGGCTACGTTCGACCACGTTGCAGGTGAAATCTTCAATGGTGGGCCCCTCCTGGGCATTCCAGTCCACTGGTGGGAGGGACAACTTATCAATCCCCTTTTCTTTGTACTGGGGATCTATTGTGGATCTGAAGTCTGAGAAGTCATCTGGAAATCTCTATAGCTTTAACCTTTCCATCATTCCCATGGTCATCCGGATGTAATGCTAGCTACAAACTTCCATGTCATCCTGGCAATCTTCCCAGAAGTCTTCCATGTGGTATTGGTGGGGCTCTAATGCCTAGGGAAGTGCTGACGCAATTTTTCCATGCGGATCAAAATTCTTTCGTGCCAAGTAGAATTCTGCTAAGTTAAAGCTTTTGAGCTCATTGTCTGCCTCCTTGGCCATGGCAAAACTGCATGAGTAATTCCCATAAGTAATTGGGAATGGGATATTTGTCACCTTCTTCAAGGTGTAGAAGGCATGTAGCTCTATTATTTATCTACAATATTATAAAAGAATTAACTTATTCCCACAATGCTTGGGTAACAAGTAAGGTTTCCCAGAGAAGTCGGTTACCCTTATGTATGTATCTTGCTAGAACTGTATATAATAATGGTTGTAACTTCTGACTAGATTCATCGCTTCTATTAAGAGGCGGTATCCTGCATCCCGAGTAGGTGTGAGCAGGTTGTAGTAGATAAAGGCATCGTTTACCTGGCAAAAACTGGGGAAACTGGCCTCCCATTGAATTTATGGGAAATAATCCCAGGGGGCCTTCTAACCTGGGCCAATCCCAAGTATGCCCTATGTAAGTAATCCATTGGTGGTAGGCCATTGATGTGCTAGGGCCCAAAGAACATAAGAAGTCATATGAAACTTCCGCTTTTTAGCCACCTATAGAAACTGAGAATCTACATGGTTGGAGATGATGGCGGCCCAATCAAAATATTCTCCCTTGGTGGAGATGCCAAGCAGAAAATAGTACATCCATGCTGAGAATTCTTGGGCATGGGGTTTCCCGAAGACCCGGGATAGTGCTATTATCCCCATCTAGATACTTTCCTTAAATTCAGACTGAGGGAGTTCTAGCTTCATTCTCTTAGGATCCCTCTTTAGGGTCTTGAGCTAGTGGTTATTCATGTATATCTGGGCTGCTTCCTCCAACTATTTGAACTACGCTAAGGCATCTTCTCTAGTAAACATAGCTGATTTATTGAATTAAGGGATCCCCAAGCCCATCAGGAAAGTAGCAGTGTCGAGAGACACCATAGGGGTAGGATACCCGGTGGGTTCTGAGGCTGTGAGCATGACGGCCCTAATGGAAGAGTTGTAGTGTGTTTCAAGTGTGAGGATTAACTCTGGAGACTACACTGAGCATGAAAAATAGGTGGCCTTGAGGATCCTGGAATCCCCGATGTTGATCGCCAGCGGATCCCCTGACTACCGCTGAATGTATATTATTTTCACCAAGGCCTACATTTTGGCCCACATCCCGACACTGGTGTCGGTAATAAATTATACTTTGGAATCAATCTTTGATCCCATAACGATGTTATATTTCATGTATTTCATACTAAGGGGAAATTTTTCCAAGGCCCTCTCCATTTTGGATTTTACGGCTGCCCTCAAGACTGTTGTGGAAGGAAGTTCCAGACTCCTGGGTGGTGAAGATGTGGAAGCCTCAGACATGATGGATGTATATTGCTCTAGAAACCTACAAGGCAAGGTGACCATCAAAATGTATAGATAAATAATACTCTGGGATCTAGAGATCTTACCACCACGGCGCTTGCTTTCCTTGAAAAGTTAGTTTAGTTCAAAAATCCCAGAAAGTATACAGATTTTGCAAACTTTGAAATTTAACCAATATCTGGGCCCGGGGGTCTCACCATACTTAGAAAAAGAAAGACATGGGTTGGGTGAGGGCAAGAGACCTAGAGTATGGAAAACTAACCATTAGAAGTTGTGCATGAAAAGTGAGTTGTCAGGCCCATGGGACATCACGTAGCTATGCAATAAATAGAAGTTATGGCTATGGCAGCGGAGCCATTTGTCTGAATGTGTGAAAAGTGGAGGCCACTTAGACAGTTTTTAATGCATACGTGGGATGTAAATGGGATAGTCATTAAGGCTGGTTTATGAGGAGAGAGAAAACTGCCTGGTTGAAACTAGCCAAGAGCCGAGGTTCAACCAGGTGGTATCCTATCTGGAACGAGCTCGCAAATTTGTAAATGTGAACAAAGGAATCATGACAAGCTAGCTACAAAACTAGGTAGATATACATAGCATATACAACATATATACATTGGGGCTAAAAGGTATATACATGCAAAATGGGAAGGATATACATCAATATATAGTAAATATACATATATACAAAACATAGAGCCGCTACCTAAACAAAAATGCACAAAAAAGTACAAGCATATACACTACCTATAGAATATACTACACCTACATAGAGGGCAGACAACCCTCTGGCAAAGCTGACCCACCAACGGGCGGTGAACCAGATGAAGAAATGCAGAAAAAAAATGAAAACACAAGACAAAAAAAACACAAACCAAACAAAAATCAAAATCTAGGAAACGGAGAGAAACAGAGAAACTAACCTAAAAATGGGTGAAAGGAGGGAAGGCAAGGTGGATGAAAACACTCTGTAATAGCTTCTACCTTCAAAGGATCACCACTCAACACCAGAAACCACTCGCAATTATTCAGAACAACTCAAAAATAGCTCGCACTAGACTCTGCTTAAATCACTGTGATATCGCTCTAAAATCGCTCAAATTGCTTAAGTGTTTTAATCATGGTAAATGTGAGAATGATAGGTGATTTCTATTTATAGCTAAGATAAAATCAATTTACCTTTCCTTCTGCAAACTCTGGAACAAGCTGACCTCCAAACTCTGGGCCTGGGGATTCTGTGCGACCATATCTCCTTGCGGAAAGAAGACATTGTGGCAAAGAATCACGGAGTCCAAAATCTGGCTGCTGGACAAAGAAAAAACTCTGGGATCGGGTCCCAAAGACAAGAGGACAAAAGAAAAAAAAACAAGACCAACATCGTGGGAAGGAAAACCCGGGGAAGGAAAACAAAGAAACAAAGGAAGAGAGAAGAGAAAGAGCCCAAAACAGAAAGCAAAAAAAGGGGGACCCAACATTTTGCACACAAAATGTAGGGACGGGGATGTAGGGCACAACACCATGTAGCATCATCACTCAGTAGATTCCTCCACTGTACCAAGTACTCTCTGATAGTTCTCTTCCGAAGTGTACATTCTTTAGTGTCCAAGATAGCCTCAGGAACCAATACCAACTTCCCCTCATCATCAAGAAGAGTCAAGTCTACTGAAGGCACCACATTGTGTCCTAGTTCATTTTTAAGGTGTGACACATGAAATACATTATGTATCTTTCTATCTGCTGGCAGCTCTTACTCATAGGCCACCTCCCCAACCTTCCTGATTACCTTAAACGGCCCATAGTATCGATGCCTCAACTTTTTTGCACTGCTCCTCTTAAGGGAGGACTTCCTGTAGGGTTATAGAATAAAGTAAACCATATCACCCACCTTGAAATATTTCTCTACTCTATGCTGATTTGCATACTATTTCTATTGGTTTTGTGCTTTTTTCATGTTCTCCCTCAAAGATCTCATGATATCCTAAATCTCCTTAAACTGATCTTTTGCCTGGGTACCTTTCTATCACTGAACAATAAATCTAAGAAACTTGAAGCATCATATCCATAGAGAGCCATGAATGGTGTCATCTGAATGGACATATGGTATGGAGCATTGTAGCAGTACTTACCAAGATACAACCACTTCACCCATGTCTTTTTTTTCCTTACTATGTAATTATGGATATACCCCTCAACCCATTTATTAACTATTTCAGTCTGACCATCAGTTTGAGGGTGGTAGCTAGTGCTCGGGGTAAGCTCTGTCCCACATAACCTGAAAATATCCTACCATAAAATACTTGTGAACCTGTTGTCCTAATCCCTGACAATAATTCTTGGTAACCTGTGTGATCTAAATATCTCCCTAAAGAATAATTGTGCTACATGTCCAATAGTGTACGTAGATGCAATAGAAAATAAGTGTGTGTACTTAGTTAAGTGATCCGCCACCACATAGATGCAATCCCTACCTTGGACCTTAGGTAGGCCCATGATAAAATCCATAGATATGCTATCCCATTTCCTCTTAGGGATGGGAAATGGCTATAATAAACCACCTGGAAAAGAATGCTTGTGTTTTTTCTAATGGCATACTATGTATTCCCTCATATGTTGTAACACATCTGTCTTGAGCCCTTTCCAAGCAAAGTGCTCTCTCACCTACCTAAGTCTTAAAATAACCCTGATGTCCTATCAAGGGTGAATCATGGAAGGCTCTAAGGATCCTCTTCTTCACAGTAGAACTGGGTACCAACCATATTTGGTTTTTGTGCATAATCAAGTCATTAAATATTGTGTAATCCTCATCCTTCACTGGGCCATCTATGATACTTATAGCCCAGTCATCTTTAGCATACTCAGCTATAATCAAATCTCTCCAATTATGTATTAATACTCCAATAGCACATACATGCTGTCTACGGGATAATGCATCAATAACTATATTGTTTTTTCCCTTAGCAAAGACTATATCAAAGTCATATGTCTAAGGTTAGCTAACCCATTTATGATGCCTATCATTCAACTCTCGTTGCCCAAGGAAATGTTTCAGATTGTTATGATCTATTTTGACTGTAAACTTGTTACCCACTAAGTACTATCTGAAATTAGTCAATGCATTCATGATAGCTAACATTTCCTTGTTATAAATGTTGTAACTCCACTCAACACCCCTTAATATTCTTCTCTCATACGCAATCGAGTGCCTATCCTACATCAATACTTCCCCAATTCCCTCTCCTGACACATCACAATGTAACTTGAAGGGTTTCTCAAAATTAGGAGTGGCTAACACGGGGCATAAACTCATCAACTATTTGAACCTGTCAAAACATTGTTATGACCTATCAGTCCACTTGAAGGATCCTTTTGAGTGAAATATGTAAGAGGGTCCCTTCATGAAACATCAGTAGAAAGCACATAAACCTATGAATCCCCAAAGATGTGAGAGATTCTTAGATGAAGTCCAATCCATAATAGTGTGGATCTTCTTTGGATCCACATGGACACCCTCAACACTAATCATGTGCCCAAACTAACACAACTGAGAGGGGGGGTGAATCAATTGTGAGACATATTATTAAAAATTAAAATTTATAAACCAAAACTTCACATCAAATGATAACATAGTAAATGCCAATACAATAACACAATCCTTTGTTTTTGAGGAAACCCTATTGAAGGTAAAACCCCAATGGGAATTAGCACCCACAGATGATGTACTAAGAGTATAGTATCCATGTTAAAAGATTTAGCTTTGTTAGGAGCTTATTACAACATTACAATACATAGTCCTTGTTAAAGGATAGACCTTGTTAGGAGTCAAGAGTAACTGTGGGCTCACTACCTAGGCACACTTCCCAAAGAAGGTTAAAGCCACCCTCAAGGATTTACAATCCAAACAAGTGTATATAGAAAATATACAATCCAGTGAACTGTCTGATAGAAACTCTTTTCTTGTTAGTTCCAATGAAGTACAATGAACATATCCTTTGCTCTTTATCTAGCAATCAATCAAGCTTTGCAACTTCTTTACTTATCTGTCAATCACCTTCTCTTCATATACATACATACACACTCTCTCATCTTTTGAAAAGAAAAGATCTCTCATATATACCCTATTACAATAATTGATAAGGTCGGCCAATTAAGATTTCCTAATATACAAATAAACATTTAACCCCTTGTTAAAATACAAAATGGTATCTAAAAAAAGTATACATCATATATAGTCCAAGATCCGCATCTACACTCACAATCCACAATACACACTACATCTCTGAAGTCGGCCCCAAATAGGTCTCCTCCATAATACACACCACATCTAACGTCATCATTAATCATAAAACTTGCGACCCATCACAAACATTCTTGAACATTTCTTTTGTCATTCCTTAAGCTCACATAACCTGAATCATCATCGGTTGTAAGATATACTAAAAACACAGAGATTCTCTCTATCAATCATCACTGTCATAGTCCAGAAACTAGTGTTTACCAAAAAATTGTAACTCATCCACTATGAAATATTAAGCCAAGCAACCTTAGAAATAAGATCATTTTACATCCTTCTACATATCACCATCTTCACTCATTTTGATTCATCTGTACAGTATCCATACACTTCTGCCAGTCATCATACAACAGTAATAACCAGCTTGTTCATAGAAACATCGGTTGACATCAGTGACAAAACATAAATTCCAACAGCATCAATAGTAGCCAATTCCAACATCATCCAGCAATCTCCCCCTTTGGCATTGATGGCAACATATGGGAAAATCCATCAACCCAAAAAGTTCTCTCTCTCAATACAATCTTCTCAATATCCTCAACACAATTCTCCCTAAAATAGTAGGGATTTTCACATAGAATCTCTCCCCCTTTGAAAACAATGCAAAAGGGTGCCATAACTCTTCATCAAACTTCTTCAATGTGTAGCTTTTCTCAAATCTTCATGTCTATAACAGCAAGGTGCAAAATCACCCAAATAAGTTATGTAGTGTTCCTACGATCACTCCCCTTGATGATTAGATCCATACATCATGTCCATAAAATGATATAGCTCTGAAATCCACTAGACTGATGTATACCTGCATCAATTAATTGCCACAAGGAGGGGTTCTCACCCCAAGCATGCTTTAGAGATACTCAAAAGAATCTTTTGGAAAAGGTTTTGTAAATATATCTTCTATTTGTTCCTTTGTGGTAACATACTCCAATCTGATCTCCTCTTCTGCTACCTTGTCTCTCAAGAAATGATACTTAATAGATATATGTTTAGTCTTTGAATGCATTACAGGATTCTTCAACATATTCACTGTGTTAGTGTTATCACAATGGATAACCACTGGCTCTTCAAAAATTATTCCAATGTCCTTCAGCATTTGTTTCATCCAAACAACTTGTGTATAGTTTATAGCAGAAACAACATACTTAGATTCAGTAGTAAAGTGAGCTATATAATCCTACTTCTTACTTAACCATTAAACCAACCTTTTTCCAAGGAAAAATTCTTCTCCACTTGTACTCTTTCTATCATCCACACTACCTACCCAATTAGCATCAGCATAAGCATGTAAAATAAATTCATCAGAATTTTCATACCATAATCCTTACTCTATTGTTCCTTTCAAATATCTGAAAATTCTTTTCACAACAACAAGGTGTCTCTTTAGGATCTTCTTGATATCTTGCCACAATTCTAACTGCATTGGAAATATTTGGTCTAGTGTGAGTTAGATATTATAGACCTCCAATCATTGATTTTTACTTTGTCTGAAAGACACTCTGAGTTTCATCAATATGAGTAAGTTTATAACCAGTCACCATAGGTGTCCCCATAGGTTTACAATCTTCCATTCCAAATTTCTTCAACATCTCCTTAAGATACTTGGTTTGAGATATAAAAATACCAATCTTGTTCTGATTAATTTGCAAACCAAGAAAAAATTTCATTTCACCAATCATTAACATTTCAAATTCATTTTCCATCTCTTTAGAGAACCTTTTACTCATTTCATCATTAGCTCCAAAAATAATATCATCAACAAAAAATTATATGATTAAAATTCTATCTTCACCAGTTCTTAAGTATGAATTACTATCTGCACTACCTTTTCTGAAACCAATATGAAGAAGATAACTATCTAGTCTTGCATACCATGCCCTTGGTGCTTGTTTCAGTCCATACAATACTTTCTTCAGTTTACAAACCATGTCTTCATCTTCTATCAGAGGAAATCCATCAGGTTTCTCTATTTATACCTCTTCCTCCAAATCTCCATTCAGAAATGTAGATTTCACATCCATCTGATATACCTTAAAGTCTTTATGTGTAGCATAAGCAAGAAATAACCTCACATCTTCAAACCTAGCAACGGGAGAAAATGTATCTTCAAAGTCTATGCCTTCTTGTTGCAAGTAGCCTTTACAAACCAGTCTAGCCTTATTTCTTACCATTGTTCCTTCCTCATCCATTTTATTTCTGAAAACCCATTTAGTTCCTATCACATTCTTGTTTTTAGGCCTTGGAACTAATTCCCTAGTGTTGTTTTTCTTTATCTGTTCTAATTCTTCATGCATAGCTTTAGTCCAACATTCATCTCTACATTCTTCGTCAGTAGTCATCAGTTTAAATTGAGAAATCAAACAAATTTCATCTCTTACTTTTGATCTAGTCCACATTCCTCTATTTGCATCACCAATGATTTGATCTTCAAGATGGTTTTTCTTAACACACCTCATATTTTTAGGAGTTTCAGTAATCTCATTTGATTCATCTTTGATCTTATTATCAATTTCCAAAGTTTCTTCAGGATTTGCAGTGACCTTAATCTCTGTAATCTGACCACAGTCATACATTCTCTCTTGAATCTGAAACCACATTAGAACTTTCAATCAACTTCCTCAATCTCATATTGAAACATTTATAGGCTTTTCTCTTAGTATAATAACCAAGGAAGATACCTTCATCACTTCTAGCATAAAACTTCCCTATCTCAATCTCTTTTGATATAGAATTTACTTCCACATATTCTAAAATATTTTACAGTAGGAGTATGATTAAACCATAATTCATAAGGAGTCTTACTTATACCTTCTCTGATCTTAATTATGTTTAAGGTGTACACAGAAGTACCAACATATTCTCTCCAAATAACATGTGATACATTTCCTCCCAGCATCATAGTCCTGGTAGCATCTAATATTGTTTTGTTCCTTCACTCTGCTATCCCATTCTGTTGTGGTGTTCTAGGAGCAGATTTTTGTTTGTATATTCCACGCTCTTCGCAGTAGGTATTAAAAAATCTGAAGTAAACTCGCCACCTCTATCTGATCTCAAACATTTTATCTTCAAGCCTAATTCATTCTCAACTTTTTCTTTGAATATCTTGAATTTATCAAATGCCTCAGATTTCTCTGAAGTATGTAACCCACATCATCCTAGAAAATTTATCAACAAACAATATAAAATACCTCTCACCATAGTAAGATCTTGTTCTTGTAGTACCACACAAATTTGTATGTACCATATCCAAATTCCCTTTCACAAAGTAAGATTTTCTTTTAAAAATGCTTCTAGTTTTCTTCCCCATGACACACTCTCTACACATAGTGTTGGATGGTTTCACAATCTTAGGTAGATCTCTTACTACATTATTCATACTTGCCTTCACAATATTATCAAAGTTAACATGAAAACATCTTCTATGTCATAGCCAACTATCATCAACCTTCACAATAAAACAAGAAGCCTCAGATGTATTCAATTCAAATACATTACCTCTAGATTCCCATCAATTAATTTCAATTGATAACCCTTGTCCACTACTTGTCCAACATTCAACAAATTATGCTCAAGTCCATCAACAAGTAGTACATTATCAGTATTAGTTTTTCCATACAGAGAAATAGATCCAACTCCAATGATAAGCATAGGAGTATTGTCACCAAATCTAACAACACCACCATCATATCTTTTCAGACTAACAAACTTATTTTTATCTCCATTCATATGATGTGAACGACCACTATCAATAACCCATTCATATTTCTTTTCAACATGGGATATTAAGGCTTTTTCTTCATGTAAAGGTTCATCATCCTTAATAGCAATAAATCCAATCTCATCATAGTCAACAACTTCATCATCAAAAACACCTTCAATAGCATAATAAAATTCCTTTTCTTTTGAATACTTAGATTTATAAAACTTATTTTTACGCTTTCAAACCCTTGTAGGACATCAAGATGCAAAATGACTTATCTTGTAGCATGAAAAATATTTCAAAGGTAAATTTCCTTCAAATTTACCCTTACCTCTCTTTTATCTTCTAGCAATCAGGGCCACAAATTCATCTAGATTCCTTTCTTCTTCTTATATTTTTTCCCATTCATCAGCATAATCTCCAAGTTCTTCTCTCAAGTCACTATTGTTGATGCTCGCAATTCCTGATAAAGTCTTTTTTTATGTACAGTTGTCTTGAATGCTAACTCAACTTTAGGTAGAGAATCTCCCAATTATGTGGCCTCAAAGGTAGTCAGTTTCCCAATCAAAATCTCTCTATTGAAGTTAGGTGTCAAAGGTATAATCTCTTCTATAGTTTATACTTTAGTTCTGTATATAGGTGTTAGGGATCTGAGAATTTTCGCAAACACTTCTTCCTCATTGTAAGTACCTCCAGAGTTCTTGATGCCAATAGTAACTTTAGTAATTCTCTATGAATATGCTCTAATGTTCTTATCATCTTTAATTTTCAATGTTTCCATATTTTCCTTCCAATTTTGTAACTTTGCTTATTTTGTAAACTTATCTCCTTCATACAGTGCTTCCAATCTTGTCCAAATTTCATGTGCAGAATCCAAGTCTTTTACTTATGTGAATTCACCTTCAAAAAGTATGATGATCAATGCTTCCCTTCTGACCATGTTACATGAAAATAAATTATTTTCATATTCAGTAGCTTTATCTACTTCATCCTCATCTTTCATTTGTTCCTTTCTTTTAGCAATCATCCAGTAGTCAATTCCCAAGCATAGCAAATGTGTTCTCATCTTGTTCGTCCAACTGTCAAAGTTTTTAGGATCAAGCTTCAGACTATCCTTCCTATAGTAGGTCATCTTTAGGATCATCTCAAGATGTTAAGCTTTCTCTCTAAGGACTAGTAGCTTTGATACCAATTGTTAGGAATAACAGTCCACCAACACAACTAAGGGGGGGTGAATCAGTTGTGAGATAGATTATTAAATATTAAACTTTATAAACCAAAAATTCACATCAAATGATAACACAGTAAATTCCAACACAATAACATGATCCTTTTTTGTGGAGGAAACCTTGTTAAGATAAAACCCCAGTGGGAATTAGCACCCATAAATGATGTATTGAGAGTATAGTATCCCTGTTAAAATATCTAGCCCTGTTAGGAGCTTATTACAACATTACAGTACATAGTCCCTATTAAAGGAAATAACCTGTTAGGAGTCAAAAGTAATTATGGGCTCACTGCCCAAAGAAGGTTAAAGCCACCCTCAAGGATTTACAATCCAAACAAGTGTATATAGAAAATATACAATCCAGTGAATTGTCTAATAACAACTCTTTGCTTAGTGAGTTCCAATGAAGTAAAATGAACATATCCTCTACTCTACATCCAAAAGTCAATCAATTTTTGCAGCTTCCTTACTTCTTTATCAATCACCTTCTCTTCATACACATACATACACACTCTCATCTTTTCAAAAGAAAAGATCTCTCATATAATTGATTAGGTCGGCCAATTAAGCTTTCCTAATATACAAATAAACATTTAACCCCTTGCTAAGATACACATAGTATCTAAAAAAAGTATACATCTATTATAATACATCAGATATAGTCTAAGATTTGCAATCCACGCTCGCAATCCACAATACATGCTACATCTCTGAAGTCGGCCCCAAATAGGTCTCCTCTAGAATACACACCAAAAATGACATCATCATTACTCATACAAATTATGACCCATCACAAACATTCTTGAACATGTCTTTTGTCATTCCTTAAGCTCGCATAACCTGAATCATCATCACTTGTAAGATATACTCAAAACACAAAGACTCGCTTTATCAATCATCACTGTCATAGTCTAGAAACCAGTCTTTACCAAAACATATGTAACTCATCCAATATGCAATATTAAGCCAAGGAACCTTATAAATAATTTCATCGTACATCCTTCTACATATCCCCATCTTTGCTCATTCTGATTCATCCATGCAGTATCCATAAACTTCTGTCAGTCATCATACAATAATAATAATAACTAGTCTATTCACAGAAACATATGTTGACATTAGTGACAAAACACAAATGCCACAAGAGTTAGTAGTATCCAATCCAAACATCATCCAACACTGTTTGAACCTATCAAAACACTATTGTGGCCTATCAGTCCACTTAAAGGATCCTTCCGAGTCAAATTTGTAAGAGGGGCTACCGATTGTGAGTATCCCTTCACAAAATGATAGTAGAAACCACATAAACTTGTGAATCCCCAAAGATGTGAGAGATTCTTGGGTGGAGGCCAATCCATAATAGCATGGATCTTCTCTAGATCTACGTGGACACCCTCAAAAGTAATGATGTGCCCAAGATAAAGTAACATTGTCATCCCAAACTCACACTTTGACATTTTGCATACAAGGACTCTCTCTCCAATATACTCAACACAATGCCAAAGTGGTGTAAGTGCTCCTCCCAAGCCCTAATGTAAATGAGAATATCATCAAAGAAGCTCAACATGAATCTCCTCAACTAGTCCCTGAATATCATGTTTGTACAGGACTAGAAAGTTGTGGAGGCGTTAGCCAACCCGAAAGGCATGACTAAGAACTCAAAATGCCCAAAGTGACATATGAAGGAAATCTTATCAATGTCATCATCTCTAACCCAAATTTGATGGTAACTAGATCTCAAATCAAATTTTAAAAAATAGCAAGCCTAATGAAGCTCATTAATTATGGGAATCAGGTATCTATTTTTTATAGTTCTCTTATTAAGCTCCATGTATTCTATGGACATCTGAAATGTCTCATCCTTCTTTTTGACCAAAACAACTGCTGAAGCAAAGGGGCTCTTACTGGGCCTGATATATCCCATCCTAAGAAACTCCTTAATAGCCTTCACAATTTCATCCTTATACCTCTTCAGATGCCTATAAGGTGTGATGATCATTGGTTTTACCCCCTCCTCAATCTCTATAACATGATCCATATCCCTATCCAGCGGCCTACCCAGTGGAAAATTGAATTTTTTCCTGTATCTACAAGGGATAATCATGCTTCGGTTGCATACTATCCTCTGATGATATCACAATGCCTATTGTCCACTGAACCTGATGATGCTGTAATAATCTCTCCATATACCTAAGTGGCACCACCTGTAGCCTCGTATTTGTAAGTGCTCTAATCACCACCTTCCTACCTTGATGTTTAATTTGAGATCCATCCTATCAAGGTTGAAGGTAAATTCATGGAATGTCTTCATCCATGTCATGCCCAACATGAAATCGTAGTCCAATAGGTCTACTTCATATAATTTCCCTACCATATCATAATATCTCATTTGTAAATGCATATCCTTAATCACATGAGTGCTTTTTAGCTTATGTCCACTAGCCACAATCTAAAGTCTTGTCCTCTGAACTAGTCTCTCTAAAATGAAATTATGGGTAGCACGTGTCCACTAAAGTAATGAATCTCTTCCCTTCTATCACACTCCTCACCTTGAAGGTTATTACCTGATCATCACCAGAAAGGCGTGCAATAAATTTCCCATCACCTGATTCCTCTTCTGCAGGTCTTGTGTTATTGCTACCATCTGAGTCAGACTGAGTTTCCTTGTCCTTAGAAACTGATTCCTCTGCTGAAAATATTCTATTTGGGCTTCCTTTGCCTTCATTGGACATTTATGTGATAAGTCCCAAGGTTCGCTACAATGGAAACAAAGTTTCTTCCTATTTAATTCATTAATTAGATCGTTATCCAACCTCTTTGTTTCAGTCCTAGGGGTTGTTCTCTCTGAAAATTCTTCTTGTCTTTGTCTTTCTTGTAAGTAGTCCACTTAGACTAAAATTTTTCCCTAGAGGTGGAAGGCTCCAGGTCTCTTTCCTTTTTAAAGTCCTCCTGTAAAGTAGCTAGATTAAGTCCCTTAATCCAACCTCTCAAAGGTTCCATGAGACCATTCATGAATAGCATCAAGAATGTTCTAGGTGATACATTAGTGACCACAATCGATAGCCTCTGAAATTGTGTGATAAATGCATCCGCTATACCCATTTTTTTCAATTGTGCCAATTCTTTAAAGGGTAACTCAGGGTCCTCAGTGTCAAATCTCTCAATTAACATCTCCCTAAAATAAATGTATGATGTGATCTGATTGTGACCCATTGTAATCATGCCATGGTTCCACCATTCATGTCCTAAACTATCTAAGTGTAATGCTACAAATTTTATGGCCTCTTCCTCCGACATGGGATTCAGTTGAAAATACATGTCCACCTTCTGGACCCAAGCTCTAGTAGTGGTTTTACCAGACCCATCAAAATAAGGTAAAGTTAACTTGCTAACCTTCTTTTGCAAGTCAAAGTGTTGTCCTATATTACCATTCCTAGGCATGTGCTTAATCCTCAAATCCATGTATTCATAGAAGATGATACTTGACATAAAATCCTCACCTCCAGCTTCCCAATCTCTCCTAAATTGCACCTGCAAATTAGTAATCTACAGTTCTTTTCCTTGATGAACTGGTATTATTTATGGAAAATTAGGGGCAATATGTCTAGAACATACAGTCCTTGCTAGTCTAGGTGCTTGGGGAAAGTTATCAGCTACCTGTGCCCCCCTATTTTGTCCATTCTGACCATTTTGGTCAACCTGATTACCCCCATTATTTCCTTCATTATTATCACCGCTATTACCATATGCATTATTGTTCAAGTTGACTCCCATTTGTCTTTCCATTAATTGCATCATAATTTCTATTCACTGATTTTGTTCCAGTTACATTTGTTGTCCATGAGCTAGAGTGTCAAGGAGTTGCCTCATCATAGCCTCACCAGGATATACATTCCTATCATCCATGTTGTCAACCTGATAAAAAAAAATCTCTTCCTCAGACTCAGAATGGCTATCCTCTATATCAACCTATACTATTGATTTAGACTGTTCCTCCTAGTTATTCTAATTTCTATTATGTTTGGCTCTTGTGTTTCAAAATTTATAACGTACAGTGCCCTGTAGCATTCTCAAATGATCATTTTTCCAGCACTTCTATATTCTCAAATAAATTTTACTCCCTCTCCACGGGCTGGAGGATTTTAAAGCTCTGATACCACTATAATAGACTACCTTATTATACGTTTGATTTTCTAGATGTTTCAGCTCATGGGAATTTTTTTGAATATTTTGCAGGTAACCTTTCACACTAAGTTTTGTTTATTGGTTCTTTTTTTTTTGTTAAAATCTTAATCATTTTGGGTATGTAATGGTAGCTGCAACTTTATTTTCATTAAGTACAATGCTAAACATTCAAAACTAACAAACACCATAATATCACAACCTTTCTAACTCTAGAAAAGATATCAATTTTTAATCCTCATAACATTGTCTTATTTCAAATTAAAATGAGTGATGTTTGCAGACCTGACATGTTGTCACATACAAATTTTTAACAATCAGAGCAGCTATAGCTCACGTATGAAGTCAGGGAGATGTACAATAGTTCTAGGCTACTTGTGAGCTCACCATCCAAAATTTGTGTCCATGTTGTTGCTAGTTCTTATAGTGACTCACATCTCTATATAGAAAATATCCATGTAATTTCCATCAGGTGTAATATGAGCTGTATATATTTCCTCCACCAAGTTCCAAGACACTCCTAACTTGCTTCACCCCTTCCCAGTAATCAGTGTGAATCACTAGTAGAGAAGCCCATCTATTCATCCATCCACATGAGTAGAAAACATCCAATCTCAACACTAGTACTCAACTGAGGTGCAGCTACAAATTTCACCACAAGAAGCAAACATACAATCTCAACATAGTGCAACAAGTCATTTCTAGGAAAAACATTACCAAGTCATCCAGGTGTAAACTATGCTCTTCACGTCCTCCAATCTCCCCTAACTGTGTCATCTCAATAGCAAGGAAAGAGTTAGCTAAGGGGATGAACGCCCTCCAAAGCCCTAAATACCAAACTTCTCAAAACCTTCAGAAGTAGAACATAACCAGTATTTTGATATCATATTCAGCTTTCCTATGTCAGCCTCAAGAGGCTCGTATATATCATCTCTCGAGGAAGCTCATTCTCATGTATGCACAATGTGGTAAATAAGAGATATATAACTAAACATCATACTCTTCTAAATACTGATCCATGTATTCCCTTTAAAGGGTTTGATTTAATTTTAAGGATGTCTTATGAAGTGACTTTATAAAACATAATAATATTAAGTTTAAATAGCCACTTAAGAGATATAACTTTGAATATTAAAATAATATATCAATTGAACTCAGAATCCCACGCATAGTAGCTCACTGGAAAGACCTTGACAAAACACATCACATCACACCACTAAAAGATAAAGTCTCTGCAGCCCTGTCCACTTACTAAAAATAGTAAGTCTTCCCCAAATAACCATTGCGAACTCTATTTTGGCCTATAATTAAATTTAAATAGGCCAAATGTTAGAATAACTGAGAGGGGGGTGAATTAGTGGCCTCAAAAGTTAATCCAATATCAACCCAAAAACTTAGTACCACAATTATAAGCCTCTGTTTATCTTCAGTCCTACAAGATGTATGCCTTGAAATAATCTTATTAAATAACTACTACTTGGAGTCCACTATTAAACCTTATTCTTAAGTTTTACCGAATAGCAGTCTAGCATTTACCAAAATAAAGTAAATAACTTAGTGTTTACCGATCAATCTTGTTTTAGTAATGTGTAAAGAAGAACATTAAAGAAATGACTCATAAACAAATTTTACACATGGATTTTTAACGTGGAAACCTTGTCAAGGGAAAAACTACTTGGAACCAGTAACCCAAAATTTTCACTCTTGTGAAGTGAGCTCGATGAAGAGCCAACCCTATTAAAGCTTACAAACACACTATTAAGTACGACCTTGTTAGAGGATTTATCACTAACAGTTTATCACTTGATATCCGCCATTCACTATGCTATCTTCATGATACAAATTTTGATACTCCTTGGGATGTATCTTAATATATAAAGGATTGTTAGATCCTACTTGGTTAAGAGACTTTTTGATCCAATGGTTAAACTAAAACAGTATATAATTTGTTCATAAATAAAACTTAGACTTGAAGATGTTCAGATCTATTGTAATCTCATAATACCTTTCTGATAATGTTTCCCTTTAATACCTTTGGTCCACTTCTCTTTTCTCAGTGATGTTGTTCTTTTCTGTTGCTCGGTGTTGACAGAAATCTTTAGCTCTATTCTTTAGCTTGTTTGATCAGGACTGTATGAAGTCTTTCTTCACCCGTATTCTCTTCAGCATCTTCTTCTCTATTCACCCATCATTCATAATGAATTATCATGTCTCTCTTATATACATGATTTCACTATTTCTAGTTCTTTATCTTTCTTGTTCTTGGCATGATCTACAATTCTTGTCATTCTTGTTTTAAATCATACTTTAGTTTTATCGCGTAGATTTTTCCTTGACAACTGGAATAAAATAGCTTTAAAACTCTAGCTTATCTGTGGCTTTTAACTTGTTGATAAAAACAATGTGATCAACTATTTAGCTTCATATTTAGCTCTTTCCAGCTAAGTCTTTTGTCATTTCTAAACTTCAGTTCTTTCCAGTGTTTAACTCCTTAATAGCTTTGGTCTTGACTTCAGTTGTCCTCGGGCATCTCTGTTCGTCAGGGTTTTCTGTCAGTCGGGTAACACTGTGGTTCTTCTCATTAGTAATGCTTTCTCAGGTATCACTATGACTCTTCTCTCAGGTTTCTCTATCCATCAGGGTGCACTGTATGTCAGTGTTTGTTGTCCCTTAGTGTATACTTATCTCTTATGCATTACTGATAGCATAACCTTTATCTCTCTACTTCTTTAAAGTCTTTGACACTATGTATATAACCCATCAGATTATATCAAGTTGACATCAATGACAATACAATACATTAACTGATTTAATATCTTGCATTAACTTTCTGTAGCTCGGTGATCATCAACTTAATATCTTCAAACATTCAATTAGTTATGGTTTATCAATCTCTCCCTTTGGCATTGATGAAAACGTAATACATTACTACTAGTACAATATAAATTATATTAGTTGTAGTTCATCAATCTACCAAACTTGTTGTTCTATAACCAATACAAATGTCTGGTTCTCAATAAGCTCTTATAGCTTAGATTTGTTTCTTACAGAGTACTTTCTTCAATCGTCATTCCCTTCACTGGATAGATGTAGCAGCTTCTGATTCTGTCTCTCCCTTTGACTATTCCTCTCCTTGATCATCTCTTTTTATTTTGAGAACATTAGATATACTCTCTCCTTTAAGTCATATGGATATACTTCTCTCCCTTTGACAACAATGCCAAAGTGTATCCTTTCTTATTTTTATAATACACTCCTTAAATTTCCCTATACATCAGTAATACAATGACTCTGGTGTTTGATGTAGATAAGTAACTTTCTGTGTACTAATGTATCTTTGAGTGCATTTTTTATCTTGCATCAACATGAATGATCTTCTGGTTGTGTATAGTGTAATACCCACCTCTTAGGTTGCTTTTTATTTTGTGGATGCCAAACTCTTTTAGGCATTTTGAATGTATGTGTGGATTTAATCAGATGGTTTAGATGATATTATGTGTTACATTTCAGTATGTTATTGATCCATTGTTAGTATGTTATATCATTGGTGTATATGTAATTTATGGTTATTTTATGATGCTTATGTATACGTTAGGATTTCATTTTGATTATGGTTTTCTGACAATACTGACCTTAGATTTATATGCACATGGATCATTATATGTATTCATTATTGTTTGATGTGCTTGGTATGGTATGGGACAGAGTCGTAGTTACTTGCTTCGGCGAGATCCACATGATAACCTAGTCTCAACCATTGTTTTCCATATGATATATGCATGTATGTTCGTCTTTGTGATGACAGGTTTGCAAGTACCAGGCTACGTCTTCCCTGAATTGGCAGGAGTGAGCGTACCCTATCGCATTAATCTCAATGGTAAGAGAGGGGAGATAGTTTTTAGGTCCAAATCCTATCCTAAACCTAATTGTCCTAGTTAACGGACAACTATCTGTTTTGACTACCCTAACCAAATTTGTATAGTTGATAGTAATTCGTGTATCTCTTTCCTTGATCATGTTTGATTTTTCTTATTTTTGGTTTTAGGTACTTTATGTGATAATGCGGGTGGTATATCATGCTATTTATTTAATTGAATACTGTTGCAATTAATTATTAAATATAGGGTATTTAATTAATTGAAAATTATATTAAATACCTATGTTTAATTGAAAGTTTAATTAAAGTGGAATTATTGAATATTAATATTTAATTGAATAATTAATTGAATATTAGAGTAAATATGCTTTTATGCTTAGTTAAATAATTAAATATTAACTTGCATGGATTATTGTGCTTTGAATATTTAATTTATTTAAATTAATATTTTATTAATTACATGTGAAAGATTTGGTTGAAAAAGTATTTTCAACTCAAGAGATCTAAACTTGAATTTAGGAGTCAAAGTTGAGTTGTGCAAGTAATTAGATATTTTAATTAATTAATTGTTATTTTCTTTCAATTTTGAGGAGACTCCTTTTAGGAGTTAACTGAATGTGTTGTCACATGAGGGTTTGTTTAATTAGGGGAAGTTGATCCTCATTAGAAGGATTCTTCTCTCATTTGAATATAACAGGTTTTTGGGAGCATTTTTGAAAGCTTGGTTGTGTGCTTGGTTTTGGAGCATAATTGGGGAATTCTCCTTGGATTTTTCATTGTGTGTTCTTCAGTAGATATTGAGGTAGGGTCTTGTTCATGTCAATTCTAGTTTTTTGGATCCCTATCTTCTATGCATCCGGAGAACTAAGAATCCTTTGTTTGGTCATTTCTTGCTTGATTATTCTGTGTGTTTGAAGATTTCATTTGGAAGATAATGTTTTAGATCAATTTCATGTTTATTCTAGTTTGCATGTCAGATCTGTGTTTGTGGGCACAAAGGGTTTCATTTTATAGCATTAAAATGTAAAAGGGTATTAGGGTTTCTAGTTTAAAATTATTAATGAATTATGTGTTTATAGAAATCTAGATCCCTGATTTTCAAAGAAAAATTTATATCACCCTAGTACGGAAGTGCTATCAAAATTTCGTTGAATAAATCCTTATGGATCTCCTAGAAAACGATAAATTAAAATTGCCTATAGTTAGAACTATAGGGAAGGAAATAAATAAATAAATACCTCCTTTAGAAAATGCTTTTTTGAAAAAAAATTATTGTTTAAAAAAAAATACTCTTTGTTAAAAAACTACAAAATACATAAAATTACACCAGTCTTTTAAATTTGGTAGAAAAAGACAAAAATAAATAAAAAATGAGTGCTATCCTAATTTCTGTTTTTGGAAATGATTATCTAAAAGAAAAGAAAAATATTCAATAAAATGAAAAAGGTAGTTTTGTTTTGTTTAAAATAAATTTTAAAAGAAAAATATATAAAAATAATAATAATTATGTTTATTTGGAGGCGGGTGGTGGGGGCCACCGCACCCCCTACGCTACAAACGTCGCCGCGGCAGCCGAGACTGCCGGCACGGTAGTCGGCGCTGGCCGACGATGCTGGTCATGTCTCTCCTTAATGAAGGGAGGCCGGCATGGATGGATGGTGAGGTGAGGTGGGGTGGAGGCCACGGGACCCCCCCCCAAACATTTGTCTTTTTTTAAAATAAATTTGTTTTTGGTTTAATAAATTTGTAATTCGGTTAATGTTAATTTTATTTTATTCAGTCTTGGTTTATTTTAAGATATTATTATTAAATTAAATTAGTTTAAATTAGTTTAGTTATTATTTAATATAGTTTAGTTATATATATATATGTTAATTTAATTAATATTTATATATTTATGTATATATATTAAATTATATATATGGGTTGTAAATAAATATGTTGTAATATATGATGTATATATGTTTAAATTATTTAATTGATATTTTTAAATATGTTTTAAAATGGTAGATTAAATTGAAATATAGTTATATGTTTGAAATCATAATTTTAGGGGATAAGCGTGTTAGAGAGATTTCATCATATGCAAGTTATTTGATTAGCGAAAAAGAGAGAATTAGTGTTGGATTAATATTAATGCCTTTTAAATCACATTCTCATTTTGATGTAATTATACCTAAATTGGTAATTATTTTCTGGATGTATTTATATGTGGTTTTTATAAATAGATCTGAAGGAAAGGTTAACGTTTTTACCAATGTAGAATATTTAATTATTTTTCGATAGTAGTTTTTATGGAGGAAATGAATTTGCATGATTAGGAATCATAAATTTGTTTATTCCTACGTTAACACCTTATTTAATTTAATGCTCTCTGAATATGAAGTTATTCTTCCATGATGTGTTTGGAGTGCGTGATTAAATAAATTTGTGCATTCTTTTATGTAGTCATGATTTCGGTATCTGTTTGGTTAGATGACCCTAGGATTTAAATCTAGAGGTTTTCAGGATTTTACTTTTTATATGATGTGATTATGATATCACTAGTGATTATATGAGTATGCCATGGTCCTGATTTCCTATACCCAACCTAATTCTGTTATGATGTGCTTTATGGTCTTATGAGTATACTGTGGATGTGTTTGTGGTTATCGAGAACCTATGTGCTTCTGAATGGGCAGGATGTGATTTGTGGTTATGTATATCTTTATGTCTTGATCTTGAACCTAGGTAGGTTAACTAAGTGTACAGTGGGGAAGTGGCTTGCAATGGGGGTCCAGGACTCTAAGTGGTTACTAGGTAAACCCATTGGCAAGTTACTTAATAAGTGAAAATATATGATACTTTAAAGGGGTTTAAAATGAACTAATAAGATGTCTGAGTCTCTACCCATGCCTTGAGTGATGTCGCATGATAGGGTGGGAGTTGGGATCCTTGTCTATGTAAAAGGATCACTGAGCCACATAGTGTCACCTAGAGGCCATGGTCAAGAGGTACTACTAGGGTTACCTTCAAGGTTGAACTTATGTGATGACACTTTCCTATATACAGCTTAGGTTATCCTATGTCTGTCGGTTTCTTTTGGTGTTGTTTAGTATTCTTTGTTATGGTTTAGATTACTTCTAGGATCTTCCTTTGCATTGGAGTATGAGGTCGTGTGTACCTTGTTTTGCATTCTTGTTGTATCCCCCGTGTGATGGGCCTGTTACTGTCTCCTCAGCACGGTGGGAGTGGACCTTTGGTTCCACGTGGTCGGGTGGTAGTGATTCTTATTACCATTGAGATTCTAACAGATTCTTCTTCATGCTTGGATGTTCCTTGTTGTAGTTTCAGCTTCCTAGTCTTTTGGAGACTTGTTCAGTTACTTGAGATGTGTTTTGCACCATATGTTTATATTGGTTATTATCCTTGGAGGATGCATTGTATTGATTATTATGTATTATTACATACCCTGCGATTTGTGCAGTGGATGTTGAATAGGTAGTATACCTTATGGTATCAATTGTATATGTAATATTTATTATAAGATATATGTTATTGGTTTCAGATTATGTAACCTTTATGTCAGTTCTTTATTATTGTAATCGTAGATTAGTTTGTTTAAGTAATTCTAGGTCAAGGAACCCTCGAGGAATGTTAATCATGTATGAGTTGTATTTCATGTATGTCATGTACTTCATTATGTTGCTTCCGCATTGTTATTAATATTGTTGTAAACATTTAAAAAAAAATTTATTCTGTGAACTTAGTGTCGTGTTTAGGTTAAGTTCTCTTGGGTTCCCTAGCAGGGCATTACACTTGGTATCAAAGCCCACGTTTCTACACTGGGAGCTCTAGGAAATATGTACGCCCATTAGTTGTCTTTTGATTTTAAAACTTGAAACAAATATAGACATGAAAACTCTGATGTATTTAAAACCATTGATTTACGATTATTGTCTTCTTTTGATGTTATTGTGTTTGATGTCGGATCTGAGTTGTAGTTTGATTCTCTGGTTGATTCAGGAATCATGCCTAAATCTAGATCTGCTAGATGTCATAGTAGAGGCACAGAGGATGGCCATGGAAGGGGTAGGGACCACAGTCCTTCCATGAGTGTTCATCGAGATAACAGAGATGGGAAAAGGGAAGAGCATTGGGCTGGTTCAGAGGAGCCAGGTTTTAGGCAGTTGTTGTAGGAGTTATTAAATTGTATTCCTGAGCAGGGTAGAGTGGAGAGGGAGAGATCTAGGAGCCCTCCAAGGAGGTTTGTTGTAGTGGATCCTGAGGTTGTGGCAGCGAACCACATGAGGGATCTCATGATAGTTCCACCTATTACCTTTGATGGAAAAGGAACAGGATTTGAAATTGAGACTTGGCTTATTGAATTAGAGAGAATTTTTGCTATGCATCCCTTTAGTAGTAATACTAAAGCTAGGTATGCAGTAATGCAACTCTCCAATTTCACAGCGATATGGTGGAAGATAGAGGAAAAGTTGAGTCTTCAGATTGACACCATTACATGGAAACTCTTCCTTGAGCATTTTAGAAAGAGATTCCTCTCTGATTAGTGGAGATAGCAGAGGGCTAATGAGTTCCACAACTTGAGGCAGTTGACCCTATCAGTGGTTGAGTATGATCATCGATTCTTTGAGCTCAAACAGTATGTTGGATATGGTGAGGATTCAGCACTTATGATTCAACACTTTGTTAGGGGGCTGAATAAATGCATCATTAGGGAGGTTAGACTCTTTGAGCCTAGGTCCCTCAGGCAGGTGGTCATCAAAGCTACCCTTGTAGAGGAGAATTTAGCATTAGAATATGGTGGTCATTCAGGAGTGCACTCAAGAGCACCTACTTCTATTGTTAGAGGTAATCATTCTCAGGGAACTAGAAATTTGAGAGGTCCTTCTACCATTCCAAATGGTAGTCAGTCTCATCAGTAAGTAGGAAACAATCCTTCTTCTTTTAGTGGTCCTTGGATTAGGAACTTTTGTGACATTCAGCGCAGCAGGCGCAATCAGTCGGTTCAGCCAGCACAAAGTGTGTATCAGGATGTCAGTAGGGGGATGTTTAATAGTCTAGAGCACCTTCAGTTAGAGAAGGTGGTAGCAAGGGAGCTTGCTTCACTTGTGGATAGTTTAGACATTTTGCTATCAGTTGTCCTCAGTGTGCACCGCAGTCTTTAGGACAGAGGCCAATAGTTTCTGAGCCTACAGTGGGTAATGTTGGTATGCCTCATTGAGCGTATGTAGTGTTTGATCATCCTCCACTTGTGTACTATGCTCCTATGAGTGGTGCTACGAGTAGAGGTCCAGCAAGTAGTTTTCAGATTCCAACAGTGGAGAATGATCCTCAGTGTTTGAATTAGAGACCTGGGAAGGATCCTACGGGACCCACACTTTGAGTCTTTTAGGACTTGGATTAGATGTTTTGTGATGAGAGAGTGTTATCTCTATCTTTATTTTAAGATTCCAAGAGTAAGCCCAGTTTTAGCGCAGGAGGATGTAATACCCACCTCTTAGGTTGCTTTTCAGTTTGTGGATGCCAAACTCTTTTAGGTATTTTGGGTGTATGTGTGGATTTAATCAAATGGTTTAGATGATATTATGTGTTACATTTCAGTATGTTATTGATCCATTGTTAGTATGTTATATCATTGGTGTATATGTGATTTATGGTTATTTTATGATGCTTATGTATATGTTAGGATTTCATTTCGATTATGGTTTTCTGACAATACTGACCTTAGATTTATATGCATATGGATCATTGTATGTATTCATTACTATTTGTTGTGCTTGGCATGGTATGGGACAGAGTCGTAGTTACTTGCTTCGACGAGATCCACACGATAACTTAGTCTCAACCATTTTTTTCCATATGATATATGCATGTATGTTCATCTTTGTGATGACAGGTTTGCAGGTAGCGGGCTACGTCTTCCCTGAATTGGCAGGAGTGAGCGTGCCCTATCGCATTAATCTCAATGGTAAGAGAAGGGAGATAGTTTTCAGGTCCAAATCCTATCCTAAACCTAATTGTCCTAGTTAATGGACAACTATCTGTTTTGACTACCCTGACCGAATTCGTATAGTTGATAGTAATTCATGTATGCCTTTCCTTGATCATGTTTGATTTTGCTTATTTTCGGTTTTAGGTGCTTGATGTAATAATGCGGGTGTTATATCATGCTATTTGTTTAATTGAATACTGTTACAATTAATTATTAAATATAGGGTATTTAATTAATTAAAAATTATATTAGATACCTATGTTTAATTGAAAGTTTAATTAAAGTGTAATTATTGAATATTAATATTTAATTCAATAATTAATTGAATATTAGAGTAAATATGTTTTTATGCTTAATTAAATAATTAAATATTAAGTTGCATGGATTATTGTGCTTTGACTATTTAAGTTATTCAAATTAATATTTTATTAATTACATGTGCAAGATTTGGTTGGAAAAGCATTTTCAACTCAAGAGATCTCAACTTGAATTTAGGAGTCAAAGTTGAGTTGTGCAAGTAATTAGATATTTTAATTAATTAATTGTTATTTTCTTTCAATTTTGGGGAGAGTCCTTTTAGGATTTAACTGAATGTGTTGTCATGAGGGTTTGCTTAATTAGTGGAAGTTGATCCTCATTAGGGGGATTCTTCCCTCATTTGAATATAACAGGTTTTTAGAAGCATTTTTGAAAGCTTGGTTGTGTGCTTGGTTTTGGAGCATAATTTGGGAATTCTCCTTGCTTGGATTTTGCATTGTGTGTTCTTCAATAGATATTGAGGTAGGGTCTTGTTCATATCAATTCTGGTTTTTCGGATCCCTGTCTTCTATGCATCCGGAGAACTAAGAATCCTTTGTTTGGTCATTTTTTGCTTGATTATTCTGTGAGTTTGAAGATTTCATTTGGAAGATAATGTTTTAGATCAATTTTGTGTTTATTCTAGTTTGCATGTCAGATATGTGTTTGTGGGCACAAAAGGTGTCATTTTATAGCATTAAAATGTAAAAGGGTATTAGGGTTTCTAGTTTAAAATTATTGTTGAATTATGTGTTTATGGAAACCTAGATCCCTGATTTTCAAAGGAAAATTTATATCACCCTAATATGGAAGTGCTGTCAAAATTTCGTTGAATAAATCCTTATGGATCTCCTAGAAAATGATAAATTAAAATTGCCTATAGTTAGAACTATAGGGAAGGAAATAAATAAATAAATACCTCCTTTAGAAAATGCTTCTTTGAAAAAAAATTATTGTTTAAAAAGAAAAATACTCTCTGTTAAAAAAATACAGAATACATAAAATTACACTAGTCTTTTAAATTTGGTAGAAAAAGACAAAAAAAAAAAATGAGTGCTATCCTAATTTTCATTTTCAGAAATGATTATCTAAAAGAAAAGAAAAATATTTAATAAAAATGTAAAAGGTAGTTTTGTTTTGTTTAAAATAAATTTTAAAAGAAAAATTTATAAAAAATAATAATAATTATGTTTATGGGGAGGCGGGTGGCGGGGGCCACCGCACCCCCTGCGCTACAGACGTCGACGCGGTAGCCGAGACTACCGGTACGACAGTCGAAGCTGTCGGCGCCGACCGGTGGTGCCGGTCGTGCCTCTCCTTAATGAAGGGAGGCCAACGCGGATGGGATGGTGAGGTGAGGTGGGGTGGGGGCCACGGGACCCCCCTCCCCCCCACACATTTGTCTTTTTTTTAATAAATTTGTGATTCGGTTAATCTTAATTTTATTTTATTCGGTCTTGGTTTATTTTAAGATGTTATTATTAAATTAAATTAGTTTAAATTGCTATGTTTAAATTAGTTTAGTTATTATTTAATATAGTTTAGTTATATGCATATATATATATATATGTTAATTTAATTAATATTTATATATTTATGTATATATATTAAATTATATATGGGTTGTAAATAAATATGATGTATATATGTTTAAATTATTTAAATGATATTTTTAAATATATTTTAAAATGGTAGATTAAATTAAAATATTGTTATATGTTTGAAATCATAATTTTAGGGGATAAGCGTGTTAGAGAGATTTTATCATATGCAAGTTATTTGATTAGAGAAAAAGAGAGAATTAGTGTTGGATAAATATTAATGCCTTTTAAATCACATTCTCGTTTTGATGTAATTATAGCTAAATTGGTAATTATTTTCTAGATGTATTTATATGTGATTTTTATAGATAGATCTGAAGGAAAGGTTAATGTTTTTACCAATGTAGAATATTTAATTATTTTTCGATAGTAATTTTTATGGAGGAAATGAATTTGCATGATTAGGAATCATAAATTTGTTTATTCCTACATTAACACCTTATTTAATTTAATGCTCTTTGAATATGAAGTTATTCTTCCATGATGTGTTTGGAGTGCGTGATTAAATAAATTCGTGTATTCTTTTATGTAGTCATGATTTTGGGTATCTGTTGGGTTAGATGACCTTAGGATTTAAATCTAGAGGTTTTCAGGATTGTACTTTTTATATGATGTGATTATGATATCAGTTGTGATTATATGAGTATGTCATGGTCTTGATTTTCTATACCCAACCTAATTATGTTATGATGTACTTTATGGTCTTATGAGTATACTGTGGATGTGTTTGTGGTTATCAAGAACCTATGTGCTCCTGAATGGGCAGCATGCGATTTGTGGTTATGTATATCTTCATGTCTTGATCTTGAACCTAGGTAGGTTAACTAAGTGTACAGTGGGGAAGTGGCTTGTAATGGGGGTCTAGGACTCTAAGTGGTTACTACGTAAACCCATTGGCAAGTTACTTAATAAGTGAAAATATATGATACTTTAAAGGGGTTTAAAATGAACTAATAAGATGTCTAAGTCTCTACCCATGCCTTGAGTGTTGTCGCATGATAGGATGGGAGTTGGGATCCTTGTTTATGCAAAAGGATCACTGAGCCACATAGTGTCACCTGGAGGCCAGGGTCAAGAGGTACTACTAGGGTTACCTTCAAGGTTGGACTTATGTGATGACACTTCCCTATATACAACTTAGGTTATCCTACGTCTATTAGTTTCTTTTAGTGTTGTTTAGTATTCTTTGTTATGGTTTAGATTGCTTCTAGGATCTTCCTTTGCATTGGAGTATGAGGTCATGTGTACCTTATTTTGCATTCTTGTTGTATCCCCTGTGTGATGGGCCTGTTACTATCTCCTTAGCACGGTGGGAGTGGACCTTTGGTTCTACATGGTCGGGTGGTAGTGATTCTTATTACCATTGAGATTTTGACAGATTTTTCATGGTTGGATGTTCCTTGTTGCAGTTTCAGCTTCCTATTCTTTTGGCGACATGTTCAGTTACTTGAGATGTGTTTTGCACCATATGTTTATATTGGTTATTATCCTTGGAGGATGCATTGTATTGATTATTATGTATTATTACATACCTTGTGATTTGTGCAGTGGATGTTGAATAGGTAGTATACCTTATGGTATCAGTTGTATATGTAATCTTTATTATAAGATATATGTTATTGGTTTCAGATTATGTAACCTTTATGTCAGTTATTTATTATTGTAATCGTAGATTAGTTTGTTTAATTAATTCTACATCAAGGAACCCTCGAGGAATTTTAATCATGTATGAGTTGTATTTCATGTATGTCATGTACTTCATTGTGTTGCTTCTGCATTGTTATTAATATTGTTGTAAACATTTAAAAAAAAATTTATTTTGTGAACTTAGTGTTGTGTTTAGGTTAAGTTCTCTTGGGTTCCCTGGCAGGGCATTACATATAGGCTGATGTAGCCTCCTAGTCATCTTAGTGACCAATAGACAAGGTTCAGACCCCTAGTCTCTTTCTCAGGTACTCAAATGTATATTTAGGAAATGGATTGGTGAATATGTCAGCTAATTTTTTGTTGGATTGAACAAATTCTAGTATCACCTCTTTCTCTTGCACTTTTTCTCTTAACTAATGATGCGTGATTGTAATGTGCTTAGTCTTAGCCTGCATGACAAGATTCTTAGAAATGTTTATTGCCCTAGTATTATCACAATAGATAATCACTGGTTCAATAATTTTCATATTCATACCTTCCAGTAATTGTTTGATCCATGCAATGTTAGAGAAATTTGCAACAGCAGCCACATATTCTGCTTCTGTAGTAGATTGTGAGATGCATCCTTTCTTCTTACTTATCCATGTGACAAGTCTATCACCCATGAAGAATGCTCCTTCTGTTGTGCTCTTTATGTCATCTAAGTTTCCAGCCCAATCAGCATTTGTATAGACTTGAAGCTTAAATTTTCCTTCTCTTTTATACCATAAGCCATATTCCTCGCTATTCTTTAGATATCTCAGAATTCTTTTGATAGCATTCATGTGTGCTTCTTTGGGATTAGTAGAGAATCTTGCAACTATTCCAACTGCATGTGCTATATCTGGTCTAGCATGAACAACATACATGAGTTTTCCAATCATTGATCTATATAGGGTCTGATTTACCTCATTTGACTTGTCTTCCTTTGTCATCTTACATCTGGTTGCCATAGGTGTTCCAAGTGGCTTGGAATCTTCCATTTTGAATATCTTCAATACTTCCTTGATGTATTAGGATTGTGTGATATATATGCCTACATCTTGTTGAATAATTTGTAGACCAAGAAAGAATTTGATCTCCCCAAACATTGACATCTCAAAATCTTTGCTCATTTTATTAGCAAAGGGTTTACATAACATTCGTTACCCCCAAATATGATATCATCAACAAATATTTCAGCAATCAAAATGTTATCATCATAATCTTTCTTTTAAATACAGAGTACTATTTTCACTTGTTCTTACAAATCCAATACTTATGAGATAGGAGTGAAGTCTTTGATACCAGGCTCTAGGTGCTTGTTTCAATCCATAAAAATCTTTGTGTACTCTACAAACCATGTTTCTCTTGTTAGGATCAACAAACCCTTCTGGTTGTTCAATGTATACCTCTTCTTCTAGTATTCCATTTAGGAATGCAGATTTGACATCCATTTGGTATACCTTGAATCCTTTGAATGCAACATAAGCAAGTATAATTATGACTCCTTCTAGTCTAGCAATAGGTTCAAAGGTTTCTCCATAGTCAATACCTTCTTCTTATGCATACCCCTTGCATACTAATCTTTCTTTGTTACTTGTGACTTATCTATTCTCATTCAACTTGTTTCTAAATATCCATTTGGTACCAATATCATTCTTGTCATCTGGTCTAGGTACTAATGTCCATGTTCTACTCTTCTCAATCTGTTCTATTTATTCATTCATAGCACTGACCCATTCTTCATTTTCAAGTGCAGTATTAAAAGATTTAGGCTCAAATTCACAAATTAAACATCTAGTGCTCAGTGACTTACTTCTTGATCTCATTCTAGCCTTCTTGTCTCCTATGATCTAGTTTTGTGGATGGTATCTTCTGACATACTTGGCAAGTACCGGTTCAACTCTTTTTCCATCATTTTGATCATCATCTTGACCTTCATTCTGATCTCCATCACTCGGAACATCATTTTGAGCAATTTCCTGATTTTTGGTGTTTGCAGTTTGATGCTCAAGTGCATTGTTCTGTAGCTTGGGAGTGATACACTATTGCTCAGGAAGAGTGTCAGGTTCTTCATTGTAGACAAACCTGTTTTAGTCTTCTAGTTCTTTTCTACTTTCCTCATCATTTTTCTTGGCAAATTCATCTATTCTGACATTTGCACTTTCAATTATCTTGTTAGAGGACTTATTAAGACATTTATAAGCCTTTCTATTGGTGGAATATGTAATACCCTCTAACCCTAATATAAGGTTTGTTTTTTTAAACAAAGTAAGATCTTTCAATGTTTTCTTACAGCTTAAGTTGTTCATGATACTTGTTTTATCTTTTCCTATAGTTTTTGTATAATGATTTCATAAGCTAGTACCGGAGGATTTTAATATCAGACATACTGCCTAAAGGTGTCATTTTTGTATGTATTTATATTCGTGTATGTATTGAGGACCTTCAAGACCTTTATGAATATAGTTAGGATGTTAGATGATATGTACTTGATGGATGCATATAAGTGATTATTTATCCTTTCTTCTATTAAGGTTACTTTTGATGAATCTTGTATCTCACTTGATGATTTGGGATATTTCTCATGATTATGTTGATTTATTATTAGTATCGATTAGAGACTAACCCTATGCTCAAGATTCTAACCTTCATTATGATGAAGCTATATGCTTTGTGTGTATATGTATATACATGATGTGTTTTCATGATTCAGGATGACGTCGTAGTTACTCACATAGATGAGATCCACATGATGTATCAATCCCAGTCAGTTGTCTGTAATGCCTTCTTTATAAGTATATCCATGCACATGTATTTATCCTCTGTGATGTAGGCTTGCAGGTACCAAGCATCGAATTCATCTGGATTCACAGGTCTGAGCGTTCCCTCAAATCGTCGATGGTTGTTGTTTTGGAGATAGTACTAAGGCCCCTGCAAGAGTATTCCTTTGTCATTATTCCAATTTAGCAACATTGGGGTTCCTTCCTTGTCAGTCAACTTCTGGGTGAAAATAAAACCCAGATCCACCTCACCCGGTTGGGCATTGTTGTAAATAGTGCCTTGTGGTCACTTGCATTCATTTTGTTATGTGATTTGTTTATTCATTTCATTTATTTCTCCTTCATGGGATGATTCTTAGTTAATCTTTTCTATGTTGTGTTTCAGAGTTTCATGCTTGGTCAGGAGTTTGGCTTGACTTTCCTTGTTGATTGGGGTTGACCTTGTTTGATCTTGTGGTTTTCTCGATATGTTTCAAAGTTTATTTGTATGGCCTATTTGGATGATTTGATTTATTTTGAGGCATGTGATTTTATTCTACCTGAGCGTTCTATCCTATAGTAAATAAATAGGTAATAATATTAATGTTGTGATATTTTACTTCATAATGATATAGATTATAGTGTTTGGTATATATATATATATATGGGTGCACACATATATGTATGTGTATACATATAGGTTATATGTAATTATATTTTCATTATTGTAGATATTGTTTATAGTATATATTGTGGAGATTAATTTAAAGTATAGTACTATTAATAATTAAATAGTAAATAAGGTGAGGTATATTATTCTCAATTGTTAAGTATTAATAATGTGGATATATATATATATATATATATATATATAGTATTGATGTAATTGTCTTATGATAACATGTTAAATAATAATACATATATGTATGAATGAATCTAAAGCATTTATTATAGTATATTTGAGTAATATATAGTTGTGAGTTTACTCTTATATTAAGTTATTTAATAATGCCCTTTAGTTAAGAGTTAGTTGGGAGTTGGTTACCTTTCCTCTCAGTATTTGGAAATCTATTTATATGAACTAATTTTCATTTGGAGGGGAAGGAATTTTGGGGCTAAAGCATTGAGGAGAGGATGGCCTTTCTTTTCATGGAGATTTTGGAGAGAAACTTAGGAGGTGTGAGGCAGAGTTTGTAAGCATATTTCTTTAAGAATTCATGGTTATCTTTCATTTTGGGAGAGGGACATTTTTGGTGAGAGTTTCAGTAGTTGAGAGAAAGGGATTCATTTCTATGGAATTGCATTTTATTTCATGGAGATTTATGAAATTGGATAGGGTTTGAATGATGCATCTCAAGTTTGGATTTGTCTTCCTCCTTTGTCTCCTTCCTCCTTCGGTTGAAGCTTCGTAGGACTTGAGGTATGGATTTAATTTCTTTGTTTCCTTATGTATCTGATAAAATATGGATGTATTTATATATTATCATTATTTATTATATCTATACTTTTCATTCCTATAATTATTTAAAAGTTTTGAGTTTTTTTGGGAGAATTGTCATGTGTTTTCCTATGATTTTTTTAGCAGCCCTTTTTGGAGATCTGTTATGTGATTAATATAAATAGAGTATATGGTTTTTCTTGGTTAGTTTTCTGAAAGGAAAATTTATATATCTCAAATGGGTATCTCTCATAATTCATTTTTTAGGTTCTTATTAATTTCCTATTTTAGAAATTTTGGAAGATTATACCTGTCCATTCTTGGTTCTGATTTTTTCTGTCAAAATTATTCGTATGCTACAGACTGATAAGATGGTTTAAAAATATAAATTTGACGTAAGAGATGTTACTATGTCATATATTTTATTTCCAATTGGTTTGGATCTTTTTTATTATGTTTTGTGAAAGTTATAACCGTTTTAGTGAAGGCGGGTCTGAACCCTAACTAGGGTTTTCTGTTTTACACCAAAAGCCATAACTTTCTTTTCCACCCTTGGATCTTCACCAAAATTAAATTTTGAGTCTATAATTATGTTACCTAAATCTCCACTGAAGAGATTGGCTTTATTATTTGTTTTGTGAAAGATATGGTTGACTGTTCCATGATTACTATTCTTTGCATTTAATCCTTGATTGAAATATATCAGTTTAAGAACATTACCAAGTTTTAGGGTTTTGTATGGTTACCAAAGGATATTTATTGGTTTGGATATATGTGTATTCTGAATATGTTTATAATATCACTCTGATTTCTTCTTATGTGTTTGGAATATTCTGAATGTCATATCAGGGTTTAGGGTTGTCCAGTTGACTAGGGACAATATATGTTTTCCTAAACTCGATCAAATGTTGTTATGATATTGATATGAAATGTTGTATACTAAATAATGGATCTATGATGTTCTTATGATGCTTGTATGTAGGTTAGGGAGCCTAAGTACACTAGGTGAGTGGCTTTCAGTGAGGGGCTAGGGCCCTAAGTGGCTTGTACCAGGATAACCTACTGATGAGTTATTTAATCAAGTGATAACCTAAATAAATGACTAGGAATGGGAAAAATATACACTAATCAAGATTAATTTGTGTTGGATGATATCAGTTTTGGTTACTGATCATGTTGTTGATATTCATGTTTTGTCACTGATGTCAACATACATTTTTGTGGAGAAGACAGACTGGCTACTTGACTGGAAGAAGTGTACGAACATTGTATGGATGATTCAGAATGATCAAAGTTGGAAATTAGTAGAAGGATGTGTACTAATATTATTCCTAAGGTCACTTGACTTAATGTTACATATTGTGGATGTTATAGTTGATTTGGTGAAGACTGGTTTTCTAAACTGTAACTATGATTCTGGACAAAGCAGGTCTCTGTGTTTCTAGTATATCTTTTTGGTGAAGATACTTCAGATGATGCAAGATTACTAACGGATAACCAACATATGTTAGAGTAATGGGTTGAGTTTGATTTTTGTTTTGTTACTGGTGACGTCAGTTGTGGCGTGTATTTTGAAGAAGACCTAGTTCCTAGCCAACTTCAGACATGTGGCATGTGGAATTAATTATGAGCATGGATTAACAGATCTGGAAATATATGTTATGAATGTAATTGATGTTTACTTATTATAGGTACCATGTGTATCTTAGAAAGGGGTTATATTATTATTTGTATGATGGAAAGCCTTAATTGGCTGGCCTAGTTAATTATGTATTAGGAAAGCTTAACTGGCCAACCTAATGAATTATTGTAAGAGGATATATATGGATTATATTTTCTTATAGAGAAGATGTGGAAGAGAATCAAGGACAGAGATGTGTGGAAGCTGCAAAGCTTGTCGACTGTTGGATATAGAGAAGAGTTGATACTTCATTGGAACTGACCAAGCAAAGACATGTGCTATTAGATAGTTCACTGGATTGTGTATTTGATTTACACACTTGATTGGATTCTAAATCCTTGAGGGTGGCTTTAAATTTCTTTGGGAAGTGTGCCTTGGCAGTGAGCCTACTATTTAATTTGACTCCTAACAGGGACTGTGTACTGTAATATTGTAATAATCTCCTAACAGGGCTAATATCTTTTAACAGGGATACTATACTCTCAGTACATTATTTGTGTGTGTTAATTCCCACTGGCGTTTTACCTTTAACAGGGTTTCTTCGACAACAAATATTGTGCTATGGTGTTGGCATTTACTATGTTATCATTTAATTTTGCTGATATGGTTTATAAAGTTTAAAGTTTAATAATCTATACTACAACTGATTAACCCCCCTGCCCCCCTTGCAATTTTCTTATGGACTGTTATTTCTAAAAATAGGTATCAGAGCTACTGGTCCTTAGAGAGAAATTTTAACAGTTTGAGGTGATTCTGAAGATGAATTACTACAGGAAGGATAGTCTGAAGTTTGACCATGACAAATTTGACAGTTGGAAGAACAAGATGAGAACACACTTGCTATGTCTGGGAATTGATTATTGGATGATCACAAAGAAGAATGAAAATATGGCTACTGAGGATGAGTTAGAAAAGGCTTCTGAAGATCAAAAGAAATTATTTTCATGCAATATGGTTGCAAGGGAATCTTTGATCAATGCTCTTTTAGAAGGAGAATTCACTGAAGTAAAAGACTTAGACTCTGCACATGAGATCTGGACAAGACTAGAAGCATTATATGTTGGAGACAAGTTTACAAATCAATCAAAGTTATAGAACTGGAAGACAAAGATGGAATCACTAAAGATGAGAGAGGATGAGAACATCAGAGCATATGCACAAAGAATTACTATAGTGGTTACTAGAATTAGAAACTCTGGAGGAACCTACAGTGAGGAAGAAGTGATTGCAAAGATACTCAGATCTTTGACACCTATATACAGAGCCTAAACTTCACTAGAGAAATGTTGATTGGAAAGCTAACTACATTTGAGGTCGTAGAACTGGGAGATACTTTACCTAAAGTTGAGTCAGCATTCAAGGAAACCGTGCACAAGAAAAAAAAGACCTTATCTGGAATTGCAAGCACCAGCAGTGGTGACATAAGAGAAGAGCTTGGAGCTTATGCTGATGAATGCGAACAAATACATGAGGAAGAAAGAAAGCTAGATGAAGTTGTGGCACTGATTGCTAGAAGAGAAAAGAGAGGTAAGGGTAAATTTGAAGGCAAATTACCTTTGAAATTTTTTTCATGTAACAAGATTAGTCATTTTGCATCTAGATGTCCTACAAGAGTTCCAAAATACAAACCTAAGTTTTTCAAGTCTAAATATTCAAAAGACGAGGAATGTTATTATGCTAGTGAGGGTATATCAAATGATGATGATGATGATGATGGTGACTATGATGAAATTGGATTTATTGCTATTAAGGATGATTTACCTATGCATGAAGAAAAATCTTTAGTATCTCGAGTTGAAAAGAAATGTGAATAGGTTATAGATAGTGGTTGTTTACATCATGACTAGAGATAAAAACAAGTTTGTGAGTTTGAAAAGACATGATGGAGGTGTTGTCAGATTTGGTAACAATACTCTTAAGCTTATTATTGGATTTGGATCTATCTCTTTGGATTGAAAGACTAACACTGAGAATGTATTACTTGTTGATGGACTTGAGCATAATTTGTTGAGTGTTGGACGGTTAGTGGACAAGGGTTATCAATTGAACTTCATCAATGGAAAATGTTCTATCAAAAGTAAAATAGGAGACCTGATTGCATCTTGTACTAAATCTAGAGGTAATGTATTTGAATTGAACACATTTGAAGCTTCTTGTTTTATTGCGAAGGTTGATGATAGTTGGTTATGGCACATAATATTTTGTCATGTTAACTTTGATAACATTGGGAAGGAAAGTACAAATAGTGCAGTAAGAGATCTACCTAAGATTGTAAATCCATCTAACACTATGTGTAGAGAATGTGTTATGGGGAAGCATATTAGAAGCACTTTCAAAAGAAAACCTTATTCAGGTAAAGTGAAGTTGGATCTGGTACATATAGATCTATGTGGTCCTACACGAACAAGATCATACTATGGTGAAAGGTACTTTATACTATTTGTCAATGACTTTTCTAGAATGATGTGGGTTACATATTTAAGAGAGAAATATCAAGCATTTGAAAAATTTAGTTTATTCAAAGCAAAAGTTGAGAATGAATCTAGTTTAAAGTTGAAGTGTTTGAGATTAGACAGAGGAGGAGAGTTTACATCAGAACTATTTAATACATAATGTGAAGAAAATGAAATACACAGATAGACTTCAGCCCCTAGAACTCCATAACAGAATGGGATAGTAGAGCAAAGAAACAAAACTATATTAAATGCTGCAAGTACTATGTTGTTGGAGGGAAATGTGTCACATGTTCACTGGAGAGAAGCAGTTGGGACTACTATGTACACACTAAATAGAATCCAGATCAGAGAAGGTACAAATAAAACTCCTTATGAATTATGGTTTAATCATACACCTACTGTAAAATATTTCAAAATATTTGAAAGTAAAGTCTATATAAAGAGAGATGATGAGATAGGAAAGTTTGATGCTAGAAGTGATGAAGGAATCTTTCTTGGCTATTCCACTAAGAGTAAAGCTTATAAATGTTTTAATCTGAGATTGAGAAAACTGATTGAAAGTGCCAATGTGAGGATAGATGAAAAGTTTCAAATTCAAGAAAGGATATATGATTGTGGTCAGATTATAGAAACAAAAGAGGTTACTGTTGAACCTGAAGAATCTTTGATGATTGACGATGAGATTGAAGATGAACAGACTAAATCTACTGAGACATTGAAGACACCAAGGTATGTTAAGAAGAAGAATCTTGAAGATCAAATTATTGGTGATGCAAGAAAAGGCATGATGACTAGATCTAGAGTTAGAGATGAGATCTGTTTGATTTCTCAAGTTGAGCCAAAGACTACTGATGAAGCATGTAGAGATGAATCTTGCACTAAAGCCATGGAAGAAGAACTAGAATATATAAAGAAGAAAAAAACTTGAGAATTGGTTCCAAGACCTAAGAACAAAAATGTGATTGGCACTAAATGGGTTTTCAGAAAGAAGATAGATGAGGAAGGAATAGTGGTAAGAAACAAGGCTAGACTAGTATGTAAGGGCTACTCACAACAAGAAGGCACAAACTATGAAGAAACATTTGCTCCTATTGCTAGATTGGAAGTTGTGAGATTATTCCTTGCTTATGCTACTCATAAAGACTTTAAGGTTTATTAGATGGATGTGATAATGATTATTCAGGTTTCTCAATGCAAACTAATAGTGATAAGACTCAAAGTGTTGTTCAGACTAAGTACAGATCAATGATTGGAGGTCTACAATATCTAACACACACTAGACCAGATATTACCAATGCAGTTGGAATTGTGGCTAGATTTCAGGCAGATCCTAAAGAAACACATTTTGCTGCTATGAAAAGAATTTTTAGATATTTGAAAGGGACAATATAATATGGATTATGGTATGAGAAATCTGATGATTTTACATTGCAGGCTTTTACTGATGTTGATTGGGCAGGTAATGTGGATGACAGGAAGAGTACAAGTGGTGGTGCATTTTTCCTTGGGAAAAGGTTGGTTTCTTGGTTGAGCAAGAAGAAGAACTGTATTTCTCAATCTTCTACTGAGTCAGAGCATGTTGCTTCTACAATAAACTATACACAAGTTGTTTGGATGAAACAAATGCTGAAAGACATCGGAATAAATTTCTAAGAGCCAGTGATTATTCATTGTGATAACACTAGCACAGTAAACATGTCAAAGAATCCTGTAATGCATTCAAAAACTAAGCATATTTATATTAAGTACCATTTCTTGAGGGAGAAGGTAGAAAATAAATAAATTAGACTGGAGTACATTAGCACAAAGGAACAAATAGTAGACATATTTACCAAACCTTTACCAAAAGATGCTTTTGAATATCTCAGAGGCATGCTTGGGGTTGTGGCCCATCCAATGGTAATTAATTGATGAAGATTTGCATCAGTCCAGTGGTTTCAAAGCTATATCACTATCTAGAATTGATGTATGGATCTACTCCTTAGGGGGAGTGATCGCAGGAGAATACTTTGGAGTACATTTGGGTGATCTTGCACCTAGCTGATTGGACATGAAGATTTGAAAAAGCTACACCTTATAGAAGACTATAGATGAGTTATGGCACCCTTTGCCATTGCTGCCAAAGGGGGAAGGAATCTATGTGAAAATCCCTACTATTTTGGGGAGATTTGTGTAGAGGATATTGAGAAGATTATATTGAGAGAGAGAGAGAGTACTTTTGGGTTAATGCATATGGATTTTCCCATATGTTTCCATCAATACCAAAGGGGGAGATTGTTGGATGATATCAGTTTTGGTTACTGATCATGCTGTTGATATTCATGTTTTGTCACTGATGTCAACATACATTTCTGTGAAGAAGATATACTGGCTACTTGACTGGAAGAAGTGTACAGACACTGTATGGATGATTTAGAATGATCAAAGTTGTAAATTAGTAGAAGGATGTGTACTGATCTTATTCCTAAGGTTGCTTGACTTAATGTTACATATTGTGGATGTTACGGTTGATTTGGTGAAGACTAGTTTTCTGGACTGTAACTGTGATTCTGGATAGATCAGGTCTCTGTGTTTCTGGTATATCTTTTTGGAAAAGATACTTCAAATGATGCAAGCTTACTGGTGGATAACCAACATATGTTATAGTAATGGGTTGAGTTTTATTGTTGTTTTTTTACTGGTGACATCAGCTGTGTGTGTATTCTGAAGAAGACCTGGTTCTTGTCTGACTTCAGACATGTAGTGTGTGGAATTAATTATGAGCATGGATTAACAGATCTGAAAATATATGTGATGGATTTTAATTGATTTTTACTTGTTATAGGTACCGTGTGTATCTTAGAAAGGGGTTATATTATTATTTGTATGATGAAAATCCTTAATTGGCCGACCTAGTTAATTATGTATTAGGAAAGCTTAACTGATCGGACTAATGAATTATTGTAAGAGGGTATATATGGATGATCTTTTCTTATGGAGAAGATGTGGAAGAGAATCAAGGACAAAGATGTGTGGAAGCTGTGAAGCTTGTTGACTGCTAGATATAGAGTAGAGTTGATACTTCATTGGGACTGACCAAGCAAAGATAGTTGCTATTAGACAGTTCACTAGATTGTGTATTTGATTTACACACTTGATTTAGATTGTAAATCCTTTAGGGTGGCTTTAAATCTCTTTGGGAAGTGTGCCTTGGCAGTGAGCATACTATTTTCTTTGACTCCTAATAGATTTTGTCTCCTAACAGGGACTGTGTACTGTAATGTTGTAATAAGCTCCTAACAGGGCTAATATCTTTTAACAGGGATACTATACTCTCAGTACATTGTTTGTGGGTGTTAATTCCCACCAGGGTTTTACCTTTAACAGGGTTTCCTCAACAACAAATATTGTGTTATGGTGTTGGCATTTACTGTGTTATCATTTACTTTTGCTGATATGGTTTATAAAGTTTAAAGTTTAATAATCTATACTACAACTGATTCACCCCACCTCTAAGTTGTCTTGTGGACTGTTATTCCTAACAATTTGTGCCTCGCCCATGCCTCTAGTGCTAGTACAGGCTAGGGATGGGAGTGGGAGAAGGTGCCTTTGTGATGGCATGATCGAACAACCTTGTCCTCATGAAAGGTGTTCGGTTCTGCATGTGCCTACATGGGGGCCGGGGGCCAGAGGGGCTAGTGTATGCACCCTAAAATGGTCGCCTAGACTATGGGCCCCCATTCTTCAATTTATCAAATGACCAGAATCAATTTATCAAATTCCTAAATCAATGCTTTGCAACATTTTCAATTCAAATCAATTTC
>MU227421.1:1128908-1142048 GCA_018584345.1 Thuja plicata
GATAGTAATGTTAATGGTTGGTTCATGTTTATGGGTTAATGAAGTACCTAGGATAATGTCTACCTTATTGAATATTAATCTCTTACCTAAATGTTTAGAGGAAAGTGGTACAAATGATAATAGATATGTATAAAATCAATATGATCTAATGGCATCAGTTGATATAAGGAATAATGATGTTAGATGCTTAACTTATGTTTTATGAAAGAAACAAGTTAGGGAAATTTACCTTGGCGGATTAAAATTAATGTAGATCTTTTAAGATCATAATTAAATAGATATCTTATGCATGTAAATAGTTTAGATAATGTTGCTTTAGTAGCGACGTTAGGGAACCTGTGAGGACTTAAGTTGAATAAATCTTGCATTCAAGTTGTAGAAAAGTATTTATTTATTTATTTTAGAGATATGAAGTATAATGATGAATATTATTCTAGTTAAATTAAAAAATTTATTACTTTCATCTTATAGAGGTTTTATGTCTTGTCCTGTCGGGTTTCCTGGCGGGGCATTACAGAATACCCTAGAAAGATTCCTTCTTCACTTTTGGAGTCAAGCTATCCATTTCTATCATCTTTCAAAATATAACATTGACTTCCAAACATTCTGAAGTAACTTACATTGGGTGTGTATCCATACCATAGCTCATAAGGTGTCTTTTGGTGTCTTTCTTCAATTGAACTTTGTTCAATGTGTAGATAGCAGTACTAATAGCTTCCCTCTAGAATGTTTGAGTGATGCCTTTCTCGATCATTAGTGTTCTTGCACAATCAACAATGGATCTGTTTCTTCTTTTAGCAATCCCATTTTGTTGTGGTGTTCTTGGTGCAGAAACCTATCTTTTAATTCCATGCTCATTACAAAAGTTAGTGAATTCATCATAAACAAATTCTCCTCCTCTATCTGATCTTAAGCATTTTAGTTCCTTACCACTTTATTTTTTCTACAATAGATTTTTACCATTTAAACATCTTGAATGCTTCTTATTTATCTTTTAAGAACATAATTGTCATCATTCTAGAATAATCATTAACAAAGAGAATGAAATATCTATCACCATAGTAACTCTTTGTTCTCATGGGTCCACATAGATCAGTAAGGACTAATTCTAGAATAAAATTAGATGTATGGGTTTTGCTCTTGAAACCAGACTTTGTCATTTTACCTTTTTTGACAATTCTTACACATGATATGGTCGGGCTTTGACATGCTCGGTAAGCCTCTTAATTTCCTTTTATTGCTTATCTTAATCATGTTGTCAAAATTCACATGACATATCCTTTTATGCCACAACCATATGTCTTCGTTTCTAGCCATTAAACAAGTGGTGTTAATATCATCAAGATAGAATAGGTTACCTTTTGTCTATTCACCAGTTCTGATCAACCTTCCTGATTCATTAAAGATCTTTTCCTTTTTGTTCTCAAATGCAACTTGGTGACCTTTGTTATTCAATTGTGAAACACTCAATAGATTATAGTTAAGTCCTTTTACCTGGTATGCATTTTCACATCTGATCAGATTATTTAACATTATGGTTCCTTTACCTTCAACTAGACAAGGTGAGTCATTACCTATTCTTAGTGATCCACCATTATAATACTCAAAAGTTTCAAAATTTTCTTTATCACTAGTCATGTGGTGAGTGTAGCCACTATCTATAATCCAGACATAATTCTTACTAACCGTAGATATGAGTGCAGTCTAAACATACCTTTCCTCTTCGTCTGAAACATCCTTCATGGAAATAAATACCATCTCAATATCTTCATCAGATTCAGTGTCAGTGTCTCCAGCTCTGTTCTCAGCCAGGTAACAAGCTTTCTTCCCTTTGTCCTTGTAGTCTCGGGTATCTCTTCTGTCAGATTGTTGGTTGCTTCGGTAATCTCTGTTATCACTTTTGTCAAACATCTTTTCATATTATTTGTCACTAATTCTGTCTTCTTTTCTTTTGTTAGGACATCTAGCATCAAAGTGTCCAATCTCTTTACAATTAAAACATACAAGTGGTAATTTACCTTTGTATGTACCTTTGCCTCTTTGCAATCTTCTAGCCATTAGTGCTTCAATCACATCAAGTTCTTGGTCATCAGTATCACTTTCACTATTATTTCTCATAGTGTGTTTATGCCTTGACTTACTTATTTTCAAAAAAGATTTGAATATAGACTCAATAGATGGTAAGACACTGTTGTCAAAGTTATTCATCTCAAATGAAATAAGTCTACCAACCAAACTATCTAGAGTGACATTGTTATTTTCTACTGCTCTCATTTCTCGTATAGCAGATACTCTAATAGCATAAATAGGCAGTAAGGTTCTTAGGATTTTACTTACCACTATTTCTTCTTTAAGTACACCTCCAAATCCTCGGATAGCATTGACTACCTCTTTGATTCTATAGTTGTACTGAGTGATATTTTCTCCTTCTTTCATTCTTAGGTCATCAAATTTACCTCTTAGGCTTTATTCCTTAGCTCTTAGTACATTAGCATCTCCTCCATGTACTAGCTTCAATTTGTCCCACATTTGCTTTGCAGAGGTGCATGTTTTGACATCTTCAAATTCAACATCGGAGAGTGAGGAAGCAAGTTCTATCATAATAGAATTGTGCTCATGCTTTTCTCTTAATTGATCAAGTGTGTAAGGTCCTATAGGTAACACATATTTAGTATCCAAGTATTGAGTAACATCATTTCCAATACCTGATAGGTGGAGTCTTATCCTGCTTTGGCATGATGCAAAGTTGTCCTTGTTCAACTTAGGCACATCCTGTTTTCTCATCTTGTGATCTTTTGCTTAAGTTGTTTAACTCCCTTTCTAAGCACACAAGCTCTGATACCAATTGTTAGAATAACTGAGAGGGGGGATGAATCAGTGGCCTCAAAAATTAATCCAATATCAACCCAAAAACTTAGTACCATAATTATAAGACTCTAGTTATCTTCAGTCCTACAAGATGTATGCCTTGAAATAATCTTATTAAATAACTACTACTTGGAGTCCACTATTAAACCTTATTCTTAAGTTTTACCGAATAGCAATCTAGCATTTACCGAAATAAAATATATAACTTAGTGTTTACCGATCAATTATGTTTTAGTAATGTGTAAAGAAAAACATTAAAGTGACTCATAAACACATTTGACACATGGATTTTTAACGTAGAAACCCTGTTAAAGGAAAAACCACTTGGGACTGGTAACCCAAAATTGTCACTCTTCTGAAGTGAGCTCGATGAAGAGCCAACCCTGTTAGAGGTTACAAACACACTGTTAAGTGCGACCTTGTTAGAGGATTTATCACTAATAGTTTGTCACTTGATATCTGGCATTCACTATGCTATCTTCATGATAAACCTTTTGATACTCCTTAGGATGTATCTCAATATATAAAGGATTGTTAGATCCTGCTCGGTTAAGAGATTTTCTGATCCAATGGTTAAACTAAATCAGTATATTATCTGTTCATAAATACAACTTAGAATTGTAGATGTTTAGATCTATTGTAAGCTCATAATACATTTATGATTGATGTTTCCCTTTAATACCTTTGCTCCACTTCTTTTTGCTTAGTGATGTTGTGCTTCTCTGTTGTTTAGTGTCAGCAGAAATCTTTAGCTTTGTTCTTTAGCTTGTTTGATCAGGACTATATGAAGTCTTTCTTCACCAGTATTCTCTTTAGCATCTTCTTCTCTATTCACCCCTCATTCATAATGAATTATCTTGTCTCTCTTATAGACATGATTTCACAGTTTGTAGGTCTTTGTCTTTCTTGTTCTTGGCATGATCCACAATTCTCGCCGTTCTTGCTTTAAAGCATACTTTAGTTTTATCTCATATACTTTTCCTTGACAACTGGAATAAAACAAATTTAAAACTCTAGCTTATCTCTGGCTTTTAAATTGTTGAGGAAAATAATGTGATCAACCAGTTAGCTTCATATTTAGCTCTTTCTAGCTAAGTCTTTTTTCATTTCTGAACTTCAGTTCTTTTCAGTGTTTAACTCCTTGTTAGCTTCGGTCTTGACTTCAGTTGTCCTTGGGCATCTTTGTCCGTCAGGGTTGTCTGTCTGTCGGGTAACACTATGGTTTTTCTTGTCGGTAATGCTTGCTCGGGTTTCTTGCTCGGGTATCACTGTGACTCTTCTCTCAGGTTTTTCTATTCATCGGGGTGCACTGTCCATCGGTGTTTGTTTTCACTTAGTATATACTGATCTTTTATGCATTACTGATAGCATAACCTTTATCTCTCTGGTTCTTTGAAGTCTTTGACACTATGTATATAACCAATCAGATTATATCAAGTTGACATCAATGACAATACAATACATTAATTGATTTAATGTCTTGCATTAACTTTCTGCAACTCGGTGATCATCAACTTAATATCTTCAAACATTTAATCAGTTATGGTTCATCACCAAATAACCTTAGGATCCCTCTGAAGTCCTAGTTAGCCCTCAGGACCAAGGCAGAATTGGCTTACGACTAATCTCAACATGTTTCGCTCAAGAAGGGGACATTACAAACCCCCTCTACCCTATTTAGGCAATATATTGCCCCTTTTAAATCCACCAATATGAACACATGTGATATTGCATTACCCCTTCAGTGAAGACCCTGTGATTGGGAGAAGGGGGTTTATCATTCACATTAGCCTGTCACTGGCCTACCTTAGGAGTAGGGACAATTTCTCCTTCCTCCAAAGTACTAGTCCTTGTAGGCTCCAACACCCGGGAGCTACTGAATGACTTTAAAAGGTTCAAAAGGTCCTCTATAAAGGGATAAATCTCAACCACTGAGGAATCACCAACCTCTTGTTGTGTCTCCTTAATGCATGGAGGGGAGGGGATTTTATTTTTTAACTTAGGCTCCATGGCCACAGAAGCCTTACAGTCAACTATAAAAATGGCCTGGTTTAGAACACCTTTGGCAATAAATTATTGCATTTTCATAAACCAACACTTGAGTCCACTTTCCCCACTTTGATTGCAGAGTTATAAAGTTACGGATAATCTTATTAATTGCAACATTAACATAGAAACTGGAAAATACTAACTTGGATCCTGCTTGAGTTACAACATCAAAAGTCACATAATGCCCAAATGTGTTACCCACCCATTTGAAGATTTTCTCATCCTAGAATCCAAGTGGAAGACAAGGCATATGAACCTAAATGAGAGTCATTCTATTGAGGTCATTCATTAGGTTGAAACATGACTTCCATCTACATAGATCCATATAATTCTTTACATACGCTAAGAAGCCAGATAGAATCTTTATGAGGTCCTTTTTTGTCGTAAATTAAAATAAAAAGGCTTCTAGGCATAGCACTGTTAGAGACACTACCTTTTAGCTTCCACCTAACAGCTACCCATCTTCTGACCATGTGTATTATTGGTCTAAAGGAGAAGAACTTACCAACCAAAGCATTGCTCATGGAAGAAATGAGCCTATCCATAACCACATTTGGTAGTCGGATTTCTATTCCTTCCTCTATTCTAACATATTCAGGCACAATATTGTAAGATTCATTCGCATGGGTCTCATTGACCAGCGCATATTTCCAGTTTCTTTGTGGGTGTTCGCTTTATCTTTCTCAACCTCGTGATTGTTTAGAGAATCCCTAAAATATTTGTTTGGGGTTGCTGAAGATTTCTCATAATCCCTAAGAAAAGCTACAAAGTTTGTACCAGGGGCCCCATAGGGTGTTTCTCCCGTGTTAGAAGGAGGGTCAAGTTGAAGGAGGCCAAAGCCCTCCCCAGTATCGGCAACCATGTGTAGGGTTTGAAATTTGAAAATTGTTGGATAGGAGTTGCAGGGCTTTTTTTTCTCCCTTTTATTATATTATGTATCTTAGGAATTTGTTGGTTTCAATAGTAGAAGCAATTCTTCCCAATAATTTCTTCCCTCCAATTCGAATGAGCCCAAAATATCATCACCAATGCCACCACAAGTCCAAATTTGTGGCTAAGATTTGAATATTTTCATCTCTTAAATATTGTTATCACAAGATATATTAAATAATATGATAATATATTATTTTAAACCTCAATATTCATACTATTGCTTAATTGGGAATTTAAATTCAATAAGACTTAAATAGTTTGAAGATGTCATATGATATGATAAGTGAGACTAATTGTTAAAATTAAGTTCTACTGTGAATCTAGTAGAATTATAAGAAATTGTATTAAAGTTATGTGAATTAATTACAAACTAATTATTAAAATGTAATAACCATGTTAACTATTATAAGGATTCCAACTATTACATATGCATTTTAATTTGATTATTGTAGTTGAATGATTTAATTTTAATAAATATATTTTGGCTTTATATTCCATGGATATAGTGATGTTTGCGATAAGTGTGTAGGTGAATATAATTATGAATGGAAGGGCGAACAATCATTGTGACTCTACATGTCACTTAGCTTCACAATGTGAAGATGCAAAATACACCTCTTACATGAATTTATGAGAGGAAATAAGTACAAAATTAAACTAATCACATAATTGCAAGGAAATAAACACAAAAGTAATTTATTTAACACAATGTCTTGTCTTATATGGGGAAAACCCTTTCACAAGCAAAACTTCACACTTCAAAGAAATTCAATGTTTAATTAAATAATCAAATGATAATTGTACATATTTAAAGGCTATATGAAAGGGTAAATAAAGCCATCATAATAACAAAATAAAATAGGAGATTAATCAATATACATCCAAAAGTGAAAATTATAGCCAAAGAAATGTGAACAATAAAGTTATTATTGATCCAAGTTGTTTTCATATGCATATAGTGAAAAATTATCGACATTTAACATAGTACAAAATGAACATCCTTGTGATTGAACGAAATGTAATAAAATGCAATCTTAGGATTGTATGATGAGTTTCATTTATGATGAAACTCAAACTATTGACTTGACATAAAATGTCAAATTAAGGCTTGAATACAAAGAAACATCGTACTATAGTGGAGAACTTGAACTCTTGAAAGAGAGGTCCCAAGTTCAAATTATAGCACAATTAGGTGTCTCCTACATGAAGTACATGCTAGTCTCATATACTATATGACACCTCATTTGTAGGACAATTAGGTGCCTCCTACATGAAGTACAGGATATGCAGCAATAAATTTAGACAATCATTTAAGGAGACACTTAATACGCTTAGTTTTTTTTTTCCTGAAAAGCATCCCCTTGGTATGATTGTCTAGATTTATGACTTGCGTAGCCACAGTCTGAAGTACATGCCAGTCCCATAGACTACATGACACTCTTGAATAGTCCCATATACTCTAAGTCATAAATAAACTAATAAACAACATATATCCTTAAACTATTAAACAAAAACAAAAAACAAAAATTCATTTTCATTTCTAGTGCTTACATTTTTTCCCATGATTTTAGCATGTCCTTTAGCGTGTCCTTGTGAATGGACACCATCCTCTTTTCCTTGGTTGTTTTGGCAAACCAAGTGACTCTTGTTTGAATTGAAGCCACCCACATCTCACAAAATTTATCCATCCTTTATGCTTAGTGGACGTCCACATCCTGTCGGGCCCGTTGCTTCTAGTACACCTGCCATCCCTCCAACTACGACGTTGCAGGTGACGCCAAGCCGTCTATATATTCACCGTAAATTTGTCTTCCCTTGTCCTCTTCTCTTTGGAATGGCTTTTTATTATTTATCAATTTGTTTTTGAATTTGGTTCATCCACTATGGACCATGGAAGTACCTAGCATGGGGGATGTGACATATCAAAGGTTTTTAACATTTTTTTCTCTACTTAAGGTATACAATGACAAATTTTAAGAAATAATTGAATCAGATTCAGGATGATGACATATATATTGAAAGGAACTGACATGGATGCATTCTATTGTGATAGCTCACTGAATACAATTATGTCTTTGTTCAATCAATCATTAATAAAATATTTGAGTAGTATTTCTTTTGTAGAAGTGTGTTTAAGAAGGGCATTGAGTGCTAGTCATTTTAAATATTTTGAGTTAAACATGAGCAAGAAGTTCGATAAAAATAATTGAAATTGTATCTTCGTTGAGTGTAGTCTATAAAATCTCAAGTCTATTAGCTAGTCGATCAACATACAATCTATTATACTTGATCAACATACAATCTATTATAGTCTATTATAGTTGATTAATGTACAATCCAAAAGATGTATATGAGAGAAATATGCTCTCGATGATCCATTATAAATTATTCTCAACACAACCTATTTGAAATTCTTGGAGCTCGTCACTCAACAAAAGTATGAAGATGAATTTGGAAAAAGTAATAGAAAACTTGTAGTTTAAAATGCATCCCAAGAATTGATTTGGAATACATGAGTACAATTTACCTTTCTTAAATCAACTTTTTGTTAACGATTCATTTCAAACTTGTGTTCCTATTGCACATTTTAGATGATGTTTCCATCAAATAAATTTGTGAAAAAATGCACTTCTAAGTGAATATCTTAATGAGAAAGTTTATATGAACCAACCCAAAAGATCTAAAGTTCAAGACAAAATATATGTTGTGTCAATCGATAGTCACTATATATGTTGAATCAAGCATCTCTTGTAAAAGAAGATTGCTATGTCATAGGCACACCAACATACGAAGTTCAAATCTTTATTCATAAAAATGACATTAAGAATCAATCTAAGAATTCTACACACCAAATACAACTTTTAAAAAAGTGTTGAAAAAACTTAAACTATAATAAGAAACCTCATAAAAACTCCAATTAAAAAAAAATAGTGGTAAATATACATAAAAGTCCTAAATTTAAACAATGATTAAAGAAAACTATATCAACTATTACATGACTAGAAATAAATTTATATTTAAAGAACTTCATTTCATTTGAAGATCAGCCATATACTCCTAGCTTAGATAGGGAAAAAAACAGTAATAGCTGAAGTCATCCCATAGAAATCACATCCTCCTTTTATGTTTGTGAGGTGTCATAAAAGGTAAACGACATATTTTTGTTTCTTTCAAAATTTATATTTTGATTGATAATCAAGTCAAAACAAACCATTTCGTATCCCACTCTTTAATGAACTAGGCATTTGAAGACACATGCCATGGAAGACCAAATCATTCAAACTTTACATTCTTTATCCCTTTGAAATTATATCCAAATACTGCTTTTCACACGAGTCCACTGCACCAGGTAAATTTACATTCAAGGACTTTGGAAAAAACCACCTATAATTGAATACGTAGTAGAATAAAATTCAATTTCTTTGAAAAGTGCATTCAAGGAACTTTGAAAATCATCCATGATTAGGTAAGTACCGTGTACAACCCAATTTCTCTTACAAAAGATAGATCAATTACATATGCAATAAATCAATGCATACTAAATTCTTCCAAAAACTACATACTGAATAGACAGACCATCAATAGGGAATCAATTGATAGCTAGATTTCTGGGAAAAACTCTAGATCTCTACCAAACAAGGACTTCTTTTACACAAAGGGATTGATTTATAGACATGTCTCAAACAAAAAAAATCACACTTGGAGCGCCCCATATCATGGTGGGCCATGGAATAGGTGGTACATGAAGATGAATTATTATCACACAGAAATTCTAGAGATTTTTGCATTGAATAATTTACATAGGTTAGACACCCTTGAATCTCTAGAAGTAGAAGAGGAAATTATTTTAACATGGTTGTCCATAACCTTAAGGGCAGACCGACTTACAAATTGATTCCTGCATTTCAACCCTTTTTTGTGAAACTTGATGATAAACACCCCCCAACTACTGTGTTTTTGTCTTTCAAAGGTGTACTAGATACTTCCCTCCACACAATCCTTGCCAGCTGAAGTGGACTTTACCAACTGCAATCCCTCCCCATCACCATCATCAGTAGGTGATTTTCCTTGTGTGGGGTTCCTTGTTTCCTTGTAAGTATACCAGTTTGCAAATATCAAGTATGCAACCAAGTTGAGTAGACTCATTAGGGCAACCAGCCAATAGAAATTATCTAGCCTCCCCCTGTTCACATTGTCAGACAGCCAACCCTGGCGAGAGTGGGTCATGGTCACATGATTAACAATAGACACCAAAAGGCTGCTGAGGAAGAACCCAAGGGCTAAAGTGGTCAAGAAAAGACCAGTGCTCATTGTCTTCATTCCATCAGGGGATTCCCTGATGAAGAAATCCAATTGCCCTGTATAAACAAAGGCTTCTCCTGACCCAACCAGGAAAAACTGTGGAATAAGGTAAAATACGCTTATGGGAACTGTGGATTTTGGCTTCTCCCAAAGATGGTGATGTTTCACTTCCTTGAGACGCTTCATCTCTGTAAGTGCTGCAGCAGCCATTGCTAAAGTTGATAAGGCTAACCCAAACCCTATTTTCTGGAGTGTTGTGAAACCTCCTTGTTTGCCTGTCCAACGCCTTGCCAGGGGCATGATTAGGCGGTCATAGAAAGCCAGTGTGAGAAGGATTGCACCCACAAAGAATACTGTCAAGGAGGCTCCAGGGATCTCAAAGCTTTGGCCCATGTTTCTCTTCATGGTGGAGGCTTGTTCTACTGAGAATGTCACCATCTGAGCATAGGTGGTCCAGAACATTATTGTGGTTGCCCATATTGGCATCATTCTAATTATTGTCTTCACCTCTTCTACTCTTCTCACTGGGCAGAGCCTCCATGGACTTGAATACGATGCTTCCTCCATTGATAAGTCTACTATGGCAGCTCTGTCTAGAAATCTGCATTGTTTCACCAAGACAAATGCATCAGACAACTTCAAGAGGATTTTGATCAGATCAATGGTGTTTTAACTTTTAAGTATGTGCTTGATGTAGTGCCCCTCCGTTTTTGGGCTTGATTCTATGCTATGTTTTATCTTAACTTTGGTGTGACCTTGTTATTTGGTACATTTATGCTTACACCTGTTTCTTGGACTTCTCATCATGATCATGTTGATGTGGTTGTGTCCACACCTTAAACATTGAGATCCACCCTTGAATGGACTTTGGAGTTTCTTGTGTTTATGTCACTTTATTGCAATAAATGCATCAAAAATTCATTTATTAGTGTAACATATATAGAAACCTTACCTCCATGATAATGTGGGCTAATGGACAGAGTAAAACACTAATGAAATAAAGTAAAATCTTTAACAGAGGACAAAAAGAAAGAAAACATAAAAATTATTGAGATTTATGTTACAGTTCATCTGAACCATATCTTGACTCAGCTCTTACTATGTATGAAATTTAATTTTAAAATATATTTTCTGTTAGATGTGGAATGCATTCATGGCCTACCTGTCAATGATTATATTTTACCACATATAAGGAGTTGTGGGTTGTCCATTCATTGATTTTCATTTTCCTGGATAGTTTTTGAAACAGTGCTGGACACGGCCAGAATCTAGTGTATTTACCACACTATTGCAGTTCAATCCTTTTGAAAGTCATGGAAACTAGTCACTATATATCTATCAAATGTAACAGAATTAGCACTCACCTGAACTGGTTTGTATGGGGTATTCTCCTGTGCGATGGAGATGTTGGACCATCATCATCGTACAAGTGGCTGTCATCTGCAGGCAATTTCAGTTTTCTGTTTCTCCAAGCTGCTACAAACACTCGAGCAATTTGAACCAGTGGGCTTCCTGATGTGGCCTTCTTGAATCTATACTTCCTTGTTCCTCCTAAGAAAATGATGATGGCCAGCAGCATACAGGATGCACATATGCCATACCCCCAGCTTCTTCCCACATTGTCTTGGATATACACAAGCACTGTCACAGCAAGCAGGGATCCCAAACTAATGCAGAAGAAGAATCTGTTAAAGAAGTAATCCATATGATTCCTCTCTTTTTCATCATTTTCATCAAATTGATCAACTCCAAAGCCAGAGACACTGGATTTCAGACCTCCAGTACCCAATGCTATAAGATACAGAGATAGATAGAGAACAGCAAGCTGCACACCATCTGCTGCTTGGCAATCCTGATTGTGCATGCATGGAGGAGGACTCAGTTGTGGCAGTGTAGTGGAGATTGTCAGAACACCAATTCCCTGAAAAAACAAATACATATAATAGCACCTTGTGTCTTAGCTTCCAAATTAGTGCAATTCTCCTGCATTTTAGAGAATGGGTATGAATATAAGAGACTCCTCAGCAATTTATGATGTTATTGTAGTGAAGTAGGAGCCTACCAAAGCTTGAACTGTTGCGAAAATAGCAATGGTCAAGTATCTTCCCAAGAAGGAATCAGCAAGAAAGCCTCCAAAAAGGCACAGAATGAAGGAAGTCCCTAGGAAGTTTGTCACTATATTTGCAGATTGTGGGCTAGGACGATGCATGGTATTCACCAAATATGTCACCAAGTTTACAGCTATGCTTAAAGTTGTCAACCGCTCGCATAGCTCAATTCCTGCAAGGCCTCTGGATTAGTCATATGCTAATCAATTTTCCAATACATCAGGGCTACACTTTACCAGTGAGATTTAATCTTATATACCTAGTATGAAAACTGCAGGTAGCCACCCCCCAGTTTTGGTCTTGTCTACAGGATTGCCCTTATAATCAACAACTTGGACTTTTCCTCCTGTGCATGAATTCAACTCTTCACGATGGGCCTGTTATAAAAAATAACAAAATTGTAAGTGCTGTAATAGTCTACAAACAGTGATTGACATGTAATACTAATATGCTTGTGGAGCCTTGCTTTGGCAGCTCTGTAGTTAAGTTTGCAACAAATCAGAAGCACATGTATTTGCTTTTCAGTAAAAAAGTAAGGCCTCTCAGATGAAACAAAAGCAAGGAAGGTCCAACAAGGTGGTGCTACAGAAAATGGAAAAACAAGTTGGTCTTAGATATCAAAAAGTGGAAATAAAGTTCATGTGCAATTTGAACTCCTGGAAACTTGAGCTCACACTCATATCTCAGGGTTACATAATTATATTATAGGAATCTAATGTGCATATAAAACCTAAAATCCATATCAATTAACACACAAAAGAGTCCTAAATCACATTTTCTCTCAACTAGACCAAGAAGAGATTCAACATGGACATAAAAATGATCTAGATGCAAACATCAATGCACATGGACACTTTAGCCTGTTCAGTAATCTGGAAAA
>MU227421.1:1142098-1155510 GCA_018584345.1 Thuja plicata
CATAAAAATGATCTAGATGCAAACATCAATGCACATGGACACTTTAGCCTGTTCAGTAATCTGGAAAAGATGATAGGCAAGGATGATTACTATGTACCATTAGGACAGGAACAGACTGGTTCTCACTTGACTTTCCTTACTCTGAAAGAGAATAAACTTATCAGTTTTCCCTACTTGGGCACTGATATGATTCACAAGAGGAGTATCAGTACTCTCAACTTTGTGCTTCCTCTGCCCCTCATGAGATCCTTTATATGCAAAGATGGGCGGTGGTGGTGTCTCTAATTTCTACAAATTTTCATACAAAGCACTGTGAACTGATGTTGACCATTATGATCATCATCTGATTCTAAAGGAACCCATATCCTAGATGGATCTATAGTTGGAAGGGTAGGATTTCAGTGTTACCCGGTGGGGCTGCTCTCTTTCAAATCAATATCTCCCAAAGATCTACAGTAATATGGTCGAGGGAAGATAAGTTTCAAAAGGGTATTGTGGCTTATTTCTCTCAACTTGTCACTCTCCAGTCTCATTCATGCTGAGAAAATGGTATTGTGATTTCCAAATCCAAGATGGATCGTCAGTATCACAGAGGAATGGCTTCCAGTGAGAATGTAATAGACTAATGTTGTACAGGCCTTAAATGTGCTGTCTGAGAGATAAGGGAAAATGGTATGAGAAAATCCTTTTGGCTACCCCAAAACTGAACACTCCACAAATCATGTTTCCTAGTGCCAAACTTTAGTGCTTTGCTATTAAAGATATTGTCAGGACACCAGCCAGTTATAATTTTCACTTTCCACTCTTAAGAATCATGATTCCCAAATAATGAAACAAAACCTTATTTATTTAAAGGCAATGAGGCGATGCTTACTGAGTTGAAAAGGATGGAAACTATTTGAACTTGGATAGTTTCAAGGAAACCGAGCATGTAATGCCCAAATTATAGACTGTATTTGTCATTTTAGTAGTGTTTTATATGATAAGGAACTTTTTAAAGATGGAAATTGTTTGAACTTGGATTGTTTCAAGGAAAACAAGCCTGTAATGTCCAAATTCTAGACTGCATTTGTCATTTTATTAGTGTTTTATATGATAAGGATCTTTTCAAAAAGGTTTTGCAATGATTCATAACTTTTTGGTTATGCATTCTAAGAATTTGCTGTTTGTCTATCATTTTGTAAGTCGGTAATCTTATTTTTAGTATAAATATTTTGCATTAGCATATTTGATAAGTAGGAGATATTTTTCATAGCAAGTCAAATTATGATATTGCAATCAGGATTCAACTCTCTAGTTTTTTAGTCAAATTCATTGACCCATATTTCATTAGTAGTAGCTCACAAGATGTGTGATTTTAGAGTCAAACACATTGACCCATGTTTCATGAGTAGTGGCTCGCATGAAAACATAGGTCAATGAGTTTGCCTCGAAAACTGCATAGTTGATTCTAACTATCACATTGTAACATGAACAACACAAAGTTTAATCAATATATAATTTGCAAACTATTACAATTAAATATAAGTTTTTTTATATCTTTGAATTTAAAAAAAAAAATAGTAATCTAAATCACATATTATAATATATGCTTCTAGCTTAAGGGTCACATTTAATTATTAATTCGACAAAATAAAAAAGTTAAAACTTATATATATTTAAATGATCATTTTAAGTTTGAAACTATAGCTAATGTAGAACACAAGTTTAATATCAATAAGGCCCACCCTAGATTTAATAGAACCATTATTGTACCAATAATTGATGGCTAATAATTTCGAATACTGTTGAGGATTAAGTGCAGTGTATGGTAAGATCTCATATGCTTTCCAACATGCTCATGGAATCAATGTTCATGAATACAACAACAACAACAACGACGACGACAACAATAATGGTTATTGTTTTTTTTTAATATATTTTAGATACATAATGATTATGTTGTTTTATGTATTCGTTCATATGTGATGGTCTTTCATTTTGAAGTTGGTGAATCATATTATTTGATTTGATCTGTTCATTATTATTTTTATAAACTTATTCTATAATGTTTAATGTTGTTCAAGATTCTGTAAACATTATTAATAATATCAAAGGCCTGAGTAAACCTTCATGGACTATTAATCATATCATAGAAAATTAACAACATTGCCTCTAAATTTTCTAGTTTCTATGTAACCCACAACTATCGCGAAGCTAACTAGGTTGCGGATGGGTTGGCCAACATAAGAGTAAAGATTGACGTCATCAGCAAGTGGAACGTAACAAATCAAATTAATGATGAAAATCAATAACCTCATTAATCATGACAAGATCAACCAAAAAGAGGGAGTTATTAGAAATAATGATGACAGGGCATGATTTGAATCAAAGCATGAGTACTTTTAAGCTAAAGTGGCAAGTGGTCTACAACGAAATTAATACTTGTCTTGTCACGCATGCTTTATGGGTGTTCAAAATGAAGTTGGAACTAAAAAATTATTATTTTAGCTGTTACGAGTTTAGACTGAGAAGTCCGGAGCCAAAAAAATCTGAGAGAAAGCAGAGTAACAACGCTTGGGAGAACAATTGCATGAAGGAAGAAGAAGAGATGGGAGGCGATCTTAAGAGGGAGGAACCAACTGATTGTAAATGGATTCAAGAGAAGGAGGTGTGGCGAAAACTTAAGAAAGGTAGAGTCACTAAGTAACTCAGACGACTGCATGGCAATGAGAAAGAGATAACCAAAGAATTTGCGGCAGGTTCCAGGAGAATGACAAAGTTCATCTAGGGGGTAAATCTTTCCCTCTCACTTTAGAGCTTATTGCTGAAATTATGGGTTTGCCTCTTGAGGGCATAAATTTCACCAAAGATTAAAAAAACTGGGAATAAGGCTTACAAGGATTTCCCCAAGACAGATGAAGAAAAGGCTCTGCTTGTGAAAGGAAATGTTGATTTTGTTAACATTAATAACATTAAGCTTATCTGGGCTAAAGTGCTAAGGGTCATTATGGAATACTTTACATTAGACGGTAGATTTACTAGAGTGTATAACTTTCACTTTGTGCTGGTGAATCACTTCCATCATGAAGTTAAGGTTTCTTTCCCTTACTTTCACCTGAGCTCCCTCAGCCAAAGCATCATGGACCACAGAGTTAAATCATGTCCGGTGCTCCACAAGGGTCTTATCCTGCTCATTGCAGACTATGTGCATGACCATGTTCCAGAGACGATACCTAAGAGTGTGGGTTCTCAGAAGCGAAAGATCGTGAGCGCTGATAATAAGGAAAATCCATCTTCCAGCAAGAAGCCCAAAAAGGGTTGTTCTGGTAAAAAGGAGGTTAAGCCATCCATATTAGATGTAGTGGAAGGTATGATATCAGATGATGATAATGAAACTATTTATTCCGAGGATGATGTTGTTGGAATAATGGAAGGGTGTGTACTGAGAGGGGAGGGGTGAATCAGTACCATTAAAACTTTTATCAAATAACCTTAGTAATCTTTTCTTGGATTACTGACCATTGTTTCTTTACTATCTCATGCATGTAATATCATAGCATAAATGCAAATGCATGTATACAAACATCGAAACATTCATGAAACTCATTTACACATGACATAATAATTGATAATGAAGAAAACCCTTGTTAGAAGGTAAAAACTGCGGTGGGGATGAAACCCACAAAGCTTCACTATTTGCAGAAATGAAGGTGTCAGTTAAGGCTACAAGTTGTGATCACTTCTGATGATCTTACCCTATTATGAGTAACATGTTAGACTTGTTAGGTCTACTCGGTTAAGAGATTTCAACAACACAATGTATGTGTGCACTCGGTTAAGAGATTTACAATATGACTGTTAAGTCCACCTTTTTGAAGGATTTCTTCTATTTGCTACAATTATTAGAGAGTAGAAAAAAATACTTATGACCTAATAGCTCGCAATCTTGAATTTCTTATTACAGATCCATTAAGTTCACAATATATATGTATCACCTATTGTGATGGATAATACCTCTATTCTACTCGGTAGCCTTGCATCTAGTTCTTCATAACTGAATTCTGCTTTTTGTGTTCTTCTGCATAAAATTCTCTGTCTGATCCATAGATGTCCTTCTGTGGCTACAATCATCATGTTCTTGATTGATTACACTTCTATATATACAATGTATTGACCTAATTAGGTTTCACACTTTTCTTGAATAAATCTAAGATCTAAGGTTTACAACTTGACCTTGATCTCCTAGTTTGCATGTATACAATCAGTTAAACTGATTAAATCCATCAATTACGCTTTTCTTGATCCTCAAGAAACGGTTGTATAGCTAATAAAAAATCTATTTTAAAGACTAAAGTGCTTTAGCTGATGTGTAGCTCAGATCCACTTTTCTCTGTGTTAAAAATGTCTCTCAGTTAGACCGGTACTTGGTGATGTCTCTGCTCGATTGTGTCTCTGTAGACTGATGCTCGGTTATATCTCTATCTCGGCTGATATACTGCTTGGTTTTTATTTTGTGCTCAGTAATCATTGCGGCTCGGTGAATGCTGACGGACCAAAACCATCTTCTTTGTATACTAATGACAACATCTAATCCTTTAATGATTATCAATCTCCCCCTTTGGCATTAGTATCAAAAATTGATATGTACAGTATATAAACCAAGTATGTTATACTTATACAATAACTCCCCCTATGTGCATGCTCTCGGTATGTACATGTTTCCCCTTTTTACTATATTTTCCCCTTTTGTGGATACAATGTATGTACACATGTTTCCCCCTTTTGCAATGAAATATACATATTATACATTTTCCCCTTTTTTTGAAAATAATGACAAAGATGTATAACTGAGAGCTTGTCAAAAATGTGCTTATGAGATTGCTTGATTTCTTCCATTAGATTTTCCTATTTCTTCTTTAGGTTTTCTAGGGTCATATGCTCCAATGTGATTTGAGCATGCATGTCATAGATGCTTTCAGCTAGTGACATCTCCAGGGTGGCAATTAGAGTCTTTGTCGTTGTCATATGTGTCATCAACAATGTGAGATTTGGTAGTAACAAACTTTGTAGCTTGGTTACTTCATCTCTGATTTTTCTTTCTTCCTTTTGTATCTCAAGTCTTAACCGTTTAGATTCAACTAGCTTGTCATAATGCAGTTTGAATGCATTTGGCTTGGTTTAAAGACTTTGTGCACTAGCTTTTAGGTCTTCATTTAACTTTTCTATTTGTGCATCATGCTCGATGGTGAAGTTCTTAATAGTGCATTTCTTTTGAACTAGGGTAACTAACTCTAAAATAATAGGTTCTAATTGAGTTATCAGTTCAGATAGTTTCACCTTATTAACTGCCACTTCTTGGCTGATTTTCTTTGTTAGTTTGTAGTGGTACTTCTCCTCAGCTCTTTCTTCAATGACCTTCTCGGCATCTACATTCTGATTGGTGATTGCATTGGTCAGAACTGCTAGTTGATCAATGATGGGTGCATTTTGATCATTCTGTGTATCAGGAAAAACCTACAATAGTATTTTCTTTTCTGATTCCAGGACTTGTGTGTTTCTATGTTCCATTTTGAGTTTGTCGTGTTGAGCTTTCCTTTTGCATAGCTCCCCATAACTTTTCAATGAATTGTAATCAAGTGTTCTTGGATCACAATCGAGTATTTCTATAATTTTTTCAAGTGTAAGGGGGGCTTTATTCTTCTTGTTCTTCTTGTTCTTCGAAATGTTTCTGATAGTAGGGGAGTGAGGTATGATAGCAAGAGCCTTTTGTTGCTTTGTCTCTGTCATTAATTGCTCAGGAGGTGTGGTGCCTTTGCTAGGTGGCTTGGTCAATACATGTTGGTTGGTTGTAGACGTCTCTACATAGACCTTTTCTTGACTTGTAGCCTTTTCTTCCTTTCCACTGTCCTTGGTGTGGGCATCACTTGGTTTCTCCTTTTTACTTTTATCTATCTTTTCCCCTTTTTCCTCACTCTTGTCCATCGGTGTGTTCGTTTCAGGCTCATGTGTTTTCTCCTTTGCTTTAGTGATTATATTGGTAGCTTGTATTAATAAAGGCATGTTACCTGGTACATTTGCCTGTGCAACATTTGTAGTGTCATGTTCCTTTATTTTCTCAGTGGCAATACTTACATCTTCATCATTCTTGGCATTATCATCAGAATCATCTTGAGTTATATCTTTTATCGTGATATCTGGTGTTTCTCCTAATGATTGCAATATCTGAGGAATGTCATACATGGCCTTACTTTCCTCTGTTGTCAAATCAATGAGATTGACATCCTCAGTGTCGATGAAAATGTGCTCGGGGCTCTGTGTGGCCTCTATCTCCTCATTGTGAGCTGTCTCGGTTAGAACCAGTACCTACTTGGGTTGGTTAAAGATTTGTGTCCAAATATTATTTCTTTATGTATCAATCTCTTCTAACTTGTCTTGTAGTACTGTGTATGCTCTTGTCTTAGCCAAAAATTTCTTTGCATGCTCCTGCATTGTTGATTCAATTTATTCAACTATGGACTCGGGCATGAATGTAACTAGGGATTTCTCCCTCATCTATTTCTCCATTTGCAATGCATATGTTCACCTGGCTGATATCTTATCATTTAACTCTTGTGGAATATAACTTCTGAACTGTAGAGGTACATACTTGTATGCTGCCATCATTTTAATGATTTCTTTTTCTAATTTATTCTGATCCTCGGTAGATAGATGTACTCATTGTCTAATCTTATTATTTGATATACTTCCTGTATTGATGATTGACTCTGCAATTTAATCAATTGTCTTTGGAATTTTGGCCTTCTCGGCTTGTATTCTATGCTCTCTTTCATCTTTTTCAGTGTCATCCTTGTCCTCTCTTCCTCTTACATATCTTTTGTGTTGTCTTGGTCCTGGGTGCTCAGTTGAGGCTTTTCTTTTCTGGTATATTATCACTGTACCTTTCTTCAATGGTGGTGAGTCTACCTTAGCAGTTTTGCTCCTAGTTCTAGATGCAGTTGTTACATCAGTAACCTTTGATTTCTTGGCCATTGGTGACTCTGCATTAGATTTGGTAGACTCAGTAGACTCAGATTCACTCATCTCTTTATCTTCATCGACGAGTGACTGTTCCTCGGTGATATCCTCTGTTTGTTCTAACTCTTCATCAGTTACTGAGAGTTTCTTCTTGAGTGTCTTTACCATTTGTGTTTGCTTCTTCCCTATCTTCTTGACTACTAGGCCAGCCTTTATCCTTGACTTGGCTTCCTCATATGTTCTAAATATTTTCAAAAAAATTTCCACTGGTTCATTTAGTAGGGCTTTAATGGCTTTTGTAGCTTGATCCATATCAATTTCATATTCAAGTGGTGGTAACCATGCTGTTCTAGGGTTGACAACTTTGATGAGTGTAGTGTCAGTGTCCATTACAAAACATATCTCATCTTTGTACTTTTCCACTAGTTGAGCATGGATTCTCATCTTGTTCTCCATCCTAGTCTTGAATGTGGCAAAGTAGCCATCCATTAAACGTGTGAAATTCTCTCCTAGTGACTTAATGAAATCACTAATCTATGCAGTGATCGGTCGGTTTGTGTCCCAAGTGACATTACCGACTGAAGGAAAGAATTTATGAAAGTAAAAGAATGTGCAAACCAATAGAGAATCAAACTTAGATGTATTAGATATGGTTGATCTAATGGTTCTCATGTTTTCTTCCAGTTTCTTTAGCAGCAGCTATGCTAGGTCTAGTTGTACTCCTTTCTTCACAATTTTGTATGTTGTGTCAACAGCTCCACAAGCAATGTTGTTCATTATGATTGCTTGAAATATCTTGTATCCAACCACATATGCACTGAACTTCAATTCAAGATTGGTGATTGAGTTCACTTTCAGAAGTCTGTCATCCCATTTGGCTCCTGTTAAGTTTTCAATCTTGGGGTGTGAAGGGTTCCTTAGGGCTTTTGTCTTGTCAGTGATTGGGTATCCGGTGACTGCATGAATCACATCCTTTGTGATTTCCTTAGGTTCATCCAACCACATTCTTCCATCATGCACTCAACTAAGCACAATGCAGATCCATTCAGTTTTGAATTCCTTCAGGATCAGTAGGGCATTGGTTAACCCTTTCACTTTGATGTGTTTGTACTCATCCTTTAGGTTTCTATCTATGTATAGCTTCTTATAAGCTTCTTCAAGCTCAATGTCTCCAATTTTTGCAACCTTGCAGTGTATGTATGCTTGGATGTCTTCGACTAGCAAAACCCTAGGTGGGATACTCGAGAAAGCTCCCTTGTCGTCGGGTTGTGAAGCAACCTCATGATAAAACTTGTAATTTGGTTCTTCACTGGTCAAGTTCTTGATAAGAGAAACCTTTTTATCTTTTCCCATTTTGATTTTTGAGGTTCGGGAAGTGGATGCCATTGTTTGTGAAAATTAGGGCTTCTTCACAAATGAACTGTGAGCTCGGTAAGTCTTGGTACTTACTGGATGATCATGATGAGTGCTTGAAATCTGTTGGTGTTGCTTTGGAATCACTATTAATTGCTCTACAATATGATCATTTTGAATCACTTCTTTGCTCTGCAATCTTCTCGTAAATGTTGGGTGAACGAATGAGTTCACTTTGCCCATTTTATAGACAAATATGACCTAAGTGATGCATTAAATGCTTCACCTACCACTTGGTTGACAAAGCGTAGATGCTCGATTAACACACCAAAGAATTCACCTCAGTGAGTATTCATTACTCAGTACAAGGTGTTAACTCAGTTGTCTCCCACATGTTTACCAACGATGCTCGGTGTATAGTGTCAACTCTATTATCTTTCATATGTTTACCGATGTGCATTTTATGTTTGGGTCATATTAACCGACCATACTAGATTGACAAATCATAAAAATTAATACTATAGTGCATCTTCACTCATGCTAATTTGGCATATTATCAATGAATGTTGGAACTGATGTAAAATATAGCTTTGTAGAGTGCAGTTCCATACTTACTTGTATTTCTTAGGTGGGGGTGGTGGAATCACCTAATCCATTAGATGAGGCATCACCAACTGTAGTGCTTGGTCCAACATTTTCATTGTTTGAAGCTCTCCTCCACATTTGATTTCTCATTCTCCTGATGTCTTCAATAGTATTTCCATTTGCAAAAGTGCTTGACTCTATCACTCGGTCTCTGCACTCCTTGCTTAAGTGATCGATCTTATGACAATGTAAGCATGCCATTGCAGAGTTAGTCTAGTTCCTAGATCTTCGTATCCATTTCCTCATGCAGTTAGCAGCTATATGTCCATATCTACCACATGTTGTGCAATTTACCCATGTGTTGTAATCTCATACATATGTATTACCGACTCTTCTCAGTTGATATGCATTTTCTTGTTCTTTGGGTTTCCAGACTTTCTTTATCCTTTTTCTGCATTCATGAGATGTGTCGCCATGTATGTTGCAAGAAGAACAATGTTTCTCCATTTAAGATTTCTTATTTGGTTTTTTCTGCTTAGATCTGCATTCATGTTCTTTGTGTCCATGCTTGTTACAGTTATAACAATTACCTATGAATGTAGAAGTAGTTTTAGGAATACCTTTTGCCTTGCTCCTGCAAACATTTGATGTGTGGCCTGGTTTTCCACAAGGATTACATGAATGTTTCTTTGATCTTTGATTTGAGTAGACATCCCTTATATCAGCTTGGTATGATGATTCTCCACACTCGATATACCCTAAACTGGTATTGTTGTTGAGTCTTCTTTGTCCATTCAGAAATTCATCCATTCTTTTTGTACTATCTTCATCTTTCTTGATCATATCATTATGTTGTTGCTAAATCTTTGCTTCATGCTTGAGTTTCTCATTTTCTTCTTTTAGTTCACCAATAACTTCTAAGTTTCCATTAAGTTCTATGTTCACTCGGTTGGCCTCATGACTCATAAGAACTATTTGATCGGTGATCTCAATGTGATGTTCAGTAAGTCTCTGTTTATCAGATTCTTTCTCTTACAATTTTTTTGTAGTCTTCCCCCTGTCATCAATAGCTAAATTTCTTTCTTGTTCATCCTGTCTTGCATTATTCATAACATCAATCATTCTTACCATATGTGTCTCTTGACTAATATACAATACTTTCACTTGTTCAGCCAGATGTCTATTGATTTCATTTAGACTTTTAATGCTTCCTTCAGATGTGTCAGATGTATTACCAGATCCAGATCCAGATGAATCAAATAAATTATGTATCTCTTCTTCATCATAGTCAGTTTCATTTTAGCGAGATGCCATGAATTTTCTTTCATCCAATAACTCTTTCATTTTTATTCTTGTTTCTCTATATTTCTCAAAGAAAATCTTTATCTGCAACTTCTGATTATCAATATTTTTGTCAAGCTTATACCTTTCCATTGTATGATATTTTCTCTCAAGTGATTTAAAATTTTCCAAATAAGAGATCTAGCTTTGATACCAATTGTTGGAATAATGGAAGGGTGTTTACTGAGAGAGGATGGGTGAATTAGTACACTTAAATTTTTTATCAATTAACCTTAGTAATCTTTTCTTGCATTACCAACCATTGTTTCTTTACTACCTCATGCATGTAATATCGTAGAATAAATGTAAATGCATGTAAACAAACATAGAAACATTCATGAAACTTATTTACACATGACACAAGAATTGATAATGCAGAAAACCCATCTTAGAAGGTAAAAACTACGGTGGGGATGAAACGCACAAAGCTTCACTATCTGCAAAATGGAAGGTGCAGGTTAAGGCTACAAGTTGTAATCACTTTTGATGATCTTACCCTGTTATGAGTAACATGTTAGACTTGTTAGGTCTACTCGGTTAAGATATTTCAGCAACACAATGTATGTGTGCACTCGGTTAAGAGATTTACAATAAGACTATTAAGTCCACCTTCTTGAAGGATTTCTTCTATTTGCTACAATTATTAGAGAGTAGACACAAATACTTATGATCTGATATCTTGGAAACTTGAATTACTGATTATAGATCCATTAAGTTCACAAAATATATGTATAACCTATTGTGATGGATAATACCTTTGTTATGCTCAGTAGCCTTGAATCTAGTTCTTCATAACTGAATTCTTCTTTATCTATTATTTTGCATAAAACTCTATGTCTGATCCATAGATGTCCTTCTGCGGCTACAATCATCATGTTCTTGATTGATTACACACACACACACACACACACACACATATATATATATACACAATGTATTGAGCTAATTAGGTTTCACGCTTTTCTTGAATAACTCTAAGATCTAAGGTTTACAAATTGACCTTGATCTCCTAGTTTTCATGTATATAATTAATTAAAATGATTAAATCCATCAATTACGGTTTTCTTGATCCTCAAGAAACGGTTGTCCAGCTAAGAAAAAAGCTAATTTAAAGATTAAAGTGCTTTAGTTGATGTGTAGCTCAGATATGCTTTTCTCAGTTTTTAAAACTGTCTCTCAGTTAGACTGGTGCTCAATGATGTCTCTGCTTGGTTGTGTCTCTATAGACTGATGTTCAGTTATATCTCTATCTTAGTTGATATACTGCTTGGTTGTTATTTTGTGCTTGGTAATCACTGTCGCTCGGTGAATGGTGACACTCGGTGAATACTGACCGACCAAAAATGTCATCTTTGTATACTAATTACAACATCTGATCCTTTAAGGATTATCAGATGTTCTGTAAAGAGGTGAGTAGAGCACTATGGAGAATTCAGAGAAGGGTAATGCTTCAAATGAGGAAAATTAGAATAAGTTGGAAGCTGGAAAAGGCATTGATGGGGATTATGTCAAAGATGTTCAATAAGAAATACCAGATGAGATCATTAACCCGATAAATACCATTATTCATAGCTATGTGGAGGAAACCCATTTGGGCTCTAATGAGGATAATGAGAAAGGAAAAGAGGAATTAGAAAAAATTGATAAAGAAGCAAAAAATGAGGGGATAATCGGGAATGAAGCTGAGTGTATGGAGATGGAAACCCATGAGAACAATGATCATGATTACACCTATGTGGACTCCCCCAACAACACTAATAACCAGAAGGATGAACCCAACCCTTCTGATAACCCAAATAGGGATGAAAATGTGGAGAAGGAGGAGAATAGGCAAACTTATAACAATGTCGAGGAAGCCATTTTTGAACAAGATCTCAATACTAAAATGGTTACAAACATGAGCGTCCTTCAAGCCACTAGAAACAAAGCCATCTGTGTGTTCAACATTGATAAGTGGGCATTCCATGATATCCAGGATCTACACGTCAAATACAGAGCCCTGGATGCAAGGAATGATGTGTTGGAGGAAACAGTTGATAAAATGAGGAATGACGCAACTTTGTATAAAAAAAGGTGAGAATGTTTTTGATGAGGTAACAAAGAACACTAGTTGGCTAGAAGACAATATTAATAGCGCCATTGATAGCAAGATATCTCCTATTATGGAAAAATTTAGCAACAATGACATTATGCTTAGAAAGATGCTAATTATGAACAACATGGGCATGAAATCAATGATTGATAATCTCAAAGACCAATATGCCATGCTGGAGGGGAATAACACTGACAAAAAAACCATCAATATTGATGAGGAAGGTGGGAGTCAGGAAACTCAGACTGCGGGCCTGGGGACTAGGACTAGATCAAGCACTAAAAAGAAACCAACTCCCCAGTCCAAAGATCTTACTAATGTGAAGGAGTCAATCCTAAACATGCAGATTTAGCTGGATGAGTTAGAAGAGTTTTTGAAGACGCTGGTGTGAGTTTTTGTTTTCGTTTGTTGGTTGGTTTCCTATTTTGTGCCTATCCATTTTTGGGTTTTCATATTACTTGGTAATATTTTGGGTTGAGCCCTATTAGTAATAACTGAGAGGGGGGGGGGGTGAATCAGTGGCCTCAAAAATTAATCCTTAAATCAACCCTTCAAAACTTATTACCACTTTTAAGCCTCTAGTTATATTCAGTCCTACAAGATGAATACCTTGAAATACTTATATCAAATTACTACTTTTCTATATTCTTTGTAAAACCTTCTTCTGTATGTTTACTAATAAGCAGTCTTTCTATTTACCGAAATACAGTAAATAACTAGTGTATACCGATCAATCCAGATTTACTTAAGTGAAATGCAAAGCAATAAAGTAATGACTCATAGACACATTAACACATAGATTTTTAACGTCGAAACCCTGTTAAGGGAAAAACCACTAGGACCAGTACCCCAAATTTTCACTCTTCTAAAGTGAGCTTGGTTAAGAGCCAACCCTATTAAAGGTTACAAACACACTATTAGGTGTGACCTTGTTAAAGGATTTAAATAGATAGTTTGTCACTTAGTATCTGGCATCTAATGCTACCATCCTTGATCAAACACTCACTTGGCCTGTCAATAGGTATCGGGCATATCCAATGCTACT
>MU227421.1:1169311-1186026 GCA_018584345.1 Thuja plicata
AATCAGTGGCCTCAAAAATTAATCCTTAAATCAACCCTTCAAAACTTATTACCACTTTTAAGCCTCTAGTTATATTTAGTCCTACAAGATGAATGCCTTGAAATACTTATATCAAATTACTACTTGTCAGAATGCTTTGTAAAACCTTCTTCTGTATGTTTACCCATGAGAAGTCTTTCTATTTACTGAAACATAGTAAATAAATAGTGTATACCGATCAATCCAGATTTACTTAAGTGAAATGCAAAACAATAAAGTAATGACTCATAGACACATTAACACAGATTTTTAACGTGGAAAACCTGTTAAGGGAAAAACCACTGGGACTAGTACCCCAAATTTTCACTCTTCTGAAGTGAGCTCGGTTAAGAGCTAACTGTGTTAAAGGTTACAAATACACTGTTAGGTGTGACCTTGTTAGAGGATTTAAATAGATAGTTTGTCACTTAGTATCTAGCATCTAATGCTACCATCCTTGATCAAACACTCACTTGGCTTGTCAATAGGTATTGGGAATATCCAATGCTACTTTGTATGATCAAAATTTTTGATACTCCTTGGGGTGTATCTCAATTACAAAAGACTTTTAAGTCCTGCTCGGTTAAGAGACTTGATGCTTCAATGCTTAAACTGAAACAGTAAATTGATCTGTTCACATATACAACTTGAATTGCATATTTTTAGATCTATTGTAAGTGCATTACCTTTCTGATCAATGTTATCATTTCAATACCTTTTATGTACACTGTTCTGATGTATGATGTTGTATCACTGTTCATCGGTGTCCGTGGAATTTATCTCTTTCCTCAGCTTGATTGATCAGGTCTGAATGAATACTTTCTTCTCCTTCAGAATCTCTTCAGCATCTATTCTCTTGTCACTCCCCTTATTCATAATGAATAATCTTGTCTCTTATATAGACATGATTTTACCATTTCTTGGCTTTCTTGATCTTGGCGTGATCCAAAATTCTTGCTAATTAGATTTAAAGAAAAACTCTAGTTTTATCTCGTAGAGATCTTCTTGCCAACTGGACAAAGTAGCTTTAAATCCTTCACTTATCTCAGACTTTATCTTGTTGATTAAAACAATGATAAGTATCTGTTAAGTCTATTTTTAGCTCTTGACAACTAAGCATTTTTTTTTTGTTTCTGAACTCTTTGTTATGTTTTTCAATACTTCAGTTAGTTGTCGGTGACAACTGACTGTTCCATCAGTGTGACTTTAGTTGTCTTCAGGATCTCTATCCGTCAGGTTACACTGTGATTTTCTCATTGGGAAACACTGCGACTTTTCTCATCGGTAATGTTGTACATTTGCTCATCGGGAAACACTGTGAATTTTCTCGTCGGTAATGATATGCATTTTCTCATTGGGTAATACTGTGAATTTTCTCTTTTACTCTAATAATCTGTGTGCACTCCATCAGTGTATATAGTCACTTTGTGAATACTTGACTTATATGCATTACTGATAGCATAGCCTTTGATTCATCAGTTCTTTGAAGTCTTTTAGCAATATGTCCATGACCATATAGAATATATCAAGTTGATATCAATGACAATACAATACATTAACTAATTTAATGTCTTGCATTAACTTCCTTATGTCACTGTGATCATCAAATTAACATCTTCAAACATTCAATCAGTTATAGTTCAGCAAGCCCCTATTTTGTAACTGTCATTTTTGTTGGCAGTAGTTGTTTTTTTTGTTGGTGCTTTTATGCTTTCTCTCTGATTTATTTTGTAAAGGGTTTGGGGCCCCTTCAAAAATCTGTTGTTACCTTAGTCAAAAACTTTGTTTGCTATGTTATTAATGTTTGTTGCCCTATATTTTTAGGACTTGACCAATAAATGGATTACTTGTGATGTAATAATTGATATAATATTATCAAAAATATGAATTGTATGGTGTTGGTTGGCCATACTTTAACTTCAACTATTATTATTTAATGAAAAATTATACATAATGATTGGATTTGAATGTGATACTAGTAAAATCTATATCCATAGCATATGTTATTAGCCCATCTTACTAACAAATAATACCATTTGAGAGATACGTCTAATAAAACCTATATCCAAATCATATTTCAAAGTCCTTGTCTATGTAAGACTAAATAATAGTATATGTTCATTGTGCATTAATTTATTTATATATATAATTATTTGGTTTGAATTTGAACATTAAGGAAGAACTTAATAAATAATTAAAATGCGCTTCAAATATTGATATTCATCATTTGGATTTTATTTGACAAATTTTAACATGATAGAAATATCATTTTATAATTTATAAAAAATATAATTGAGTGTATATCAAAGAGATTGATCGATTGATTTGCGAGTAAGTTGAGACTTTTAAAACAAGAGAAATGAATTGAGTGAGTGTTATTTAGGATTAAGTTGTGACATTTTATAGATGATAGATGAATTGAGAGAGTTGATTTGGGAGTAAGTTGTGACTTATTATAAATAAATAAAATAGTTATAATAAGTTAAAGGGTCAATTTAAATATTTTACATTTCAAAGACATTATCTCCTTTTCAAACTAGTTTGAAGTGGCAAATATAAAATGGAAAATATTATTATATAAAAAAATGAGAAAATATTATTTATTTTTTGGTTTAGAGTAATCGATTAAAAAAGAAATGTTTTATTGTGGGGACTAAAAAGATGGTTTATATATTGGTTTTATGCTAATTTTTTCCATATTTTTGACGGGTTTTTTTGTATTTTTTATGCTAAAAGGGGAACTCTAAAAAGATTGTGTATAAAACTTGCAAAGGTGCATGTTGTTGATAGGACCATCTAGAAATTCACCTTCAAGAGTAGCTATTTGATATGCCACTAATCCATATGTTGCAGTAGTGATGTATGGACCAAGCCAGTTAGGTTCAAACTTGTCCTTCTTTTCTCTATCTTGTTGATTCTATGGATTCTCTTTAAGGACAAGGTTGCCAATCCCAAATTTGTGTGACCTAACTTTGTGACTGTCGCTTTGACATATATGTTTCTGGTAAGCTCAAAGGTGATTGAGGGTTCTTTTTCATTGTTCATCCAACAACTCTAGATCTCTTGAAGATGAAAGACTCAATATTCTTTGTCATTGATAATATTGTGTAAGAAAACCCTCAAGTAAGGTAACTCAAACTCAATGGGTAAGATGGATTCATATCTGTAGATGAGGGGATATGGTGTGGCACCCATAGGAGTGCAAACACTCATGAAATATGTTGCACAATTGAGTTGGATTTTGTAGTCATGACTAGCTTCTTTGGTTGTATTTTTAAGGATTTTCAACATGGTTTTGTTAGAGGCCTCGGTTTGACCATTTACTTCAGGATAGTAGGATGTTGAAAGGGATGTTGAATATGAAACTTATCAAAAAAAATGAATGTCCTAATTTTTGAAAGAATACCCATTATCTGTGATAATGGAGATGGGAACACCATACTAAAAAATAATGTATTCAAGGATAAATGTGGATATTTGTTTAGTGGTAATATGTTTTAGGGGAACAAATTTGATCCACTTCATGAAGTACTCAATGATGACAATGATGAAATTATGCCTATTAAAAGAAGGTGGATGGATCTGAACCTCAAGGTCAAGTCCCATTGACAAAATGGCCAAGGTGTAGCAATCAGTTGTAATTATTGTGCAAAGGTGTGTATCAACTCTCCATGAATCTAACATTGTTTGAATTTTTTCACAAATTGATATGCATATTTTTTTTATTGTTTTCCAATACCAACCATTTCCCATGATTTGATTATCTATGGTATGCATATAAGAATGTGCCCCTCATATAACTTCATGTACCTCCCATAAGGAAGTTTGGACTTCCTCATGCTCAAGATATCTAAGGAGAGTATCATTGAGACCTCTTTTATATAGGGCATCAATAATGATGACCTAATGGGAGGCTCAATGGATGAATTGGTTCTATGGATGTTATTGTAAATATTAACATGTAAAGTGATGTTGTGTAGATATCACAACACCATGGGGAATTAGGAACAAAAATATGACATATTAGCTTGAATTGAGGAATCTCATAAGTGGGAACCAAAAGATGTTCTACCACTTATTCATAGTGTGCAGTGATTTATGGCATATCAATGAGAGAAGCTATGGTAACCATGACATTAAAATATTTATTGTTTCCTGTAGGAATTTTATCAAAAGTGAGTTCTATGAAATATACTTTGAAACCATCAAACTTTCTTTTTTAATACATTATATTTTCATACATGTCTTATAATCATCATTAACTTGTCTAATAACCAATTAGGAATCACCAAAAACTCATAGTTATAGTATCTTCCATTGGACTATCTTGCAAAAGAAGCTTAGTTTATAAGGTTTAGGAATACAATCTCTTTGTGGTGTGACAGAGAATACCAACACTTGATATTCTCTTTGTGAAGGAACCATAAAAGTATAAAGTTCATGGTTTTGTAGGTTGCATAGTGAAAATTGCTTCATCAAGAAAGACTTTCATTAGGGGATGATCATCAGTTAGGGTTGCATCCATGAGTCAATCTACAAATTCAATGTCAAACTCCCTAAGTATTGTGAAACACTTAGCTAGTCATCTTGCAAGAGCTTCTTTTTTAACAAGTACTTTAGGGGATCTATTTTTGTAATGAGCTTTGTTTTATGTGTAAGCATATAATTTCACAATTTCTACAAGGAAAAAAATGGCAAGACACAATCGATCAATAGGAGAATAGTTGAGTTTATATCCCAATATTGTACAACTGATGTAATATACTATTATTTCTTTTCCTTTTGAATAGTGTTGTGTAAAAAATGTCCCCAATGCTAAATTTTTTGTTGATATGTAGAGGAGAAAAGGTTGTCCATCAATAGGTGGAGCTAAAACTGGTGGTAACATGAGATAATCTTTTATTTGTTGAAAATCTTGTTGGCACTTATCATCCTATCTAAAATGAACACTCTTGTGTAAGATATGTGTAAAGGGATGACATATATCAGGTAGTTGTGATATGAATCTTTGCATTGATTGTAACTTCCCTTGTAGAGATTGTAGTTGATTGATATTCTTTTATGAAGGCATTTCAAGTATTTCTTTTAATTTATCTATATCTTCTTCAATACCACATTGAGAGACAATGTATCCCAAGAGTTTTCCTTTTCTTCAATACCACATTGAGAGATGTATCTCAAGAGCTTTCCTTAGGTCACTCCGGGGATGCACTTCTTTTGATTTAACCTTACTTTATATTTCTCAATTCTCTTGAATATTTTGTCTAAAACACTAGATGTTCTTCCCTAGTGAGTGGTTTCCCATAAGGTCATCAACATATTCTTTCTTCAAGGTGTGGATCATGTCATGGAAGATAGTGGTCATTTCTTATTGATAGGTAGCTCCACCATTCTTTAGACCAAAAGGCATGACATTCCAACAAAGGTACCCCAAGGACTAAAATATTTTTTTGTGTTGGTCCTCAGACACAATTTTGATCATGTCCACCTATGAGATCAGCTATCATGTCAATGTTTGGAAAGTGAAATTCATCCTTAGGAAAATATTTATTCAATTATTTAAAGTTTCTACATATAAAGATGCCCCCAACAAGTTTTGTAATTGGAACTATTTTGGAAATTCACTCAAAATAATCAATGGTTTATATACAACCCACGTCAAATAGTTTTTGAAGTTCTTCTTTGACTAAAAGAGTGATTTATAGGTGCATTCTTCTCAAAAATTTCTTTATTGGTTTATCTCATGGTGCAATATTCAAATGATGCATAATAATATTGATATCGAGCCTAAGCATATCGACATAAGACAAAAAAAAGTTGATTTGTCTCTCTTTGAAAAATTTGATAAATATAGATCTTTCTTTTGTTCTGAGTAAGTAAAAATAGATTTTACAAGGACCTGAAACCTTTAAATAGAGTTATACAAATATTCAGAGAAAGTATAGCAACAACTGTGCTGGGGCACCAAAAAAAGACAGCCGACAAAAAAAGCCAGTAGATAGACTAGCTAGCAACAATCCCAAAGATATACATAATAAATAGGGACAACACAAAAAATGGGAGGGCCCAGGAAAAGACAACTACATGCCATCAACCATATCCTGGGCCTGAATCACCATAACCTCCATCTAATTGATAGTATTTTTGAGGTAAGCTTTGTCCTTCTCTTTTTCCTCCCTTGGGCTTGCCTTTTTGGTGCTAGCCCTAGTGCGGGTTCCCAGGCTAGCCAGATCCTTGACAGCATGGCTATCCTTATCACCAATATCCTACTCCAACTTCTCCATTAAGATCTTGGCCTACCTTGTATAAGCTTTTAGAATCTTCAGAGATTGATCCCCAATCTTACGAATCGTGTCCTCTAGCTTGTCCACCTTGGCTTTCAGGTTCTTTATTTGCCTTAAAATGTCATCTTCAACAGCTCTGTCCTCAAAATCCTTGAACTTATTTTCCAGATTGCTGACTCTGTTCACCAAATCAACCTGTGCTTCCAAATTTCCAAAGGCCTCTTTCATTTCCCCCAGACACTCAGCCACAGATTTCTCCCCAATACCAACACATTTTAAAATATTCATTTCCCCCCTCATACCCTCAATTTGATTCTTCAGGTCAACATTATCTCCTAACATTTTGCTAATTAGACAATAAAAATCAGTAATGCACACTTTACCATGGTCTAAATCCTTAGGTTCAAAAGTATTACCTGTGTTGTCATTGTGATGGGTTTCCTCCTTCCCAATGTTTTTATTTTTTAGGCCCTTCCTAGAATCCTCCTTCACCATTTCTTCCTCCTTCTGTTCTTTATTCTCCATGCTCTTAGTGGGGTTAGTATCATCCTTACCCTCATCCTTCTCCTTGTCTTCCTCCTCATCCGAGGAAAGCATGATTTTCCGCTTGCTGGGATTTTTCCCTTTGCAGATTTTTATATCTTTCGTCTTTCTTTTCTTAACCCCAGTTTTGGGTTTAGTCCCCTTATCATCATCCTCGGTCTCCTTTTCAGTCTCTGTTTCCTCCATCGGAGTCATCTTCTTAGCCTTAGGGTCAATTTTACCCTTTTTCTTTTTTTTGTCACTGTCCTTAGAGTTCTCATCCTCCGTATCCTTCTCAGTATCTGAGATTTTGATGTGGGTTTTTTTTTTCAAGATTTTCGAGGAAGAAGACCCCTTTTTTATTCCCTTTTTTCTCCTCTCCCTCATCCTTTATTTCTTCTTCATACATACTTTCCTCCTCATCTCCTTTCGTGTCTTCCTCATATTTCTGAGTCCTTTTAACTGGAGGTCTCCATCTTCTTGGACTTAAGAACTTCATAAACTAACACCATAAGCCCCTGGTGTGAGGTGTGATCCTCCTTAGGTTTCGTCTGCATACTAGTAATTATGAAATCAAGTGAGATGAGCAGGTAGAAAGGAAAAATAACCTTTATTTTGTGTCTAAAGTGGTTAAGAAGCATGAAGTGGTGGCCATAGGCCCTAGTGAATCTACCATCGAGAGTGATGTAGCTGATGAGAATGAACTGAACATATCGTCAGGGTCTAAAAATATGCATAGGGTCATGATAAGAGGTGCCCACCTTCACCAGCTGAGCTCTTTCCTTATCTTCCTCAGGAAACTTCTCCCACACCTTGTCTGAGATAAGCCTATCTCTATAAAATTTAAGCCCTTCCATCGCCATACCAGTCACCTCCATAATAGCCTCCTTGGTGACTTCCATATAGTGGTTTCCAACCATGACCTTCCCATTTTTTCAAGTCTTTAAGAAGATTCTTGTGATAGTGGAGTTGTGCCCATGAAGCCTCTCCAGGAAAACCACCAAACCTCCCTCCACCAAACTTTTCCACACATCTTCCCTTTCACGCCATTCATCACAATTTGCAGGTTCCACACGCTTCTTGTTACCTCCCATATCTGCTCTCTAGTTTAGATTATTTTCTCTGTTGATGACTTTGCAAATGCTATTTGAAATATCCCGCCTCTCTTTCATAAAAAAGAAGTGCACCCAGAAAATGTGCTGCTTCGATCTAATAATTACCACTAAGTACGTTCTCCTTAGCTGGTAATGATGACAAGTCACTTACGCCATAAACCAATAATTAAAACTTACCATTTATGATCACTTTTTTGATTGCTTCACAAATGGCCATTATTCATCATTAACTACACTTGAGCTGGCATGTCAACATCACCTCCCCATTGAGTCACCACCTCCATTTTACAAGCCATGTTGGCAGCCCAATCAACCACCCCATTGGTTTCTCGGTAGTTATTTGTCACCATACAATTATCAAAAGAATGAATTAAGTCTTTAGCCTTTTGTATAATATTGTAAATTGACCATGAAGCAGGGGTAAGAGAATTCAAACATTTAACAATGTTGAGAGAGTCACCTTCAATCCAAACTTTCCTGCATCCTTTTTCCTTAGCCATGATGAGAGCATGAAGGGAAGCAGTGGCCTCAGCAAGATGGTTGGTCTGAAAACCAATAGGGACAACTTTGATACCCTTACAAACCCCGTTCACATCCCTAATGACAATCCCACATCCCACCACCCCTGGGTTGCCTTTCGAGGCCCCATCAAAGTTGAATTTCATCCACCCCCTAGGTGGGAAATCCCACCTAGTATTAGCTCTGGTAATTTTGTTATTCTGCTTCCTAAAATTCCCTTTATCTTCCATTTTTGAAGAAAGGCAATATCCTCCTCCAAGATTGGTTCCATAATTATCTCCTTTAAAACTGCATTTTCTTTAATAGCTCTCTTTATCTTGTAAACAACCTCTTTGGTAGTTGTCTCTTTATTCCTAAACCCTTTGTCATTCCTTTCTCTCCAGATTCCCCAAAAAATATAGGGAAGAGAAAATTTCCAAAATTGACTTACAATATCATTTTTTGAATGATGAATCCAAGAATTAAAAAGACCCTTCAAATTTTTAGGGAAAACCCATTCTATATTTAAAAGAATAAGAAAGTTATCCCATATCACCCTAACAAAAGGACAATGAATAATCATATGATCAACACTCTCTGCATTCTTCTTGCAAAGGTAGCATCTATTCACAATAGTCATCCCTCTTCTCATAAGGTTGTCAATAGTTAGGACTTTATTTTGCAAAAGGATCCAAAAAAAAACATTGATCTTAGGAGTAAGATCCTTTATCTAGACCTTAGCTAAAAAAGGTTCAATCAGATCTTCAAACTCCTTATTATACAAAGAAGAGGTAGAATAAATACCACTCAAAGTATACTTCTAGATAATCCTATCCTCCTCCTCAACCAGGGTGGTAGTTTCCAGAATTTGGTTAAGCTGTCCCATCAAAATGTCAATAATAGTCAAATATTTCTAGTGATCTCCTTCCCAATAATCCTCCACTTTCCTTCCAAATCTATGCTTACAGAGGTTTTCAAAGTTCTACCATCTAGGATAGTCCTTAAGGGGAGCCTGTAAAATCCACTCATCTTCCCAGAAGAGAACATTCCCGCCATTTCCAACTTTCCATCTTGTTCCTTTTCTAATGTTATCCCTATTTTTCATGGCATTCCTCCATATAAAAGATCTTCCTGAAATCCTGTCATAATCAAGAAAAGAAATAAAGTTAGGGTGGTCCTTATTGTAATTTTTGTCCCAAATTAGGGTCCATTCTCCCTTGGAATTATAATATCTCCAGATTAATTTGGCCAAGAGATGATTGTTGAGATTTCTGATTCTTCGGAGGCCAAGTCTCCCTTTAATAATAGGTCTACAAACTTTTTCCCAAGCTAAGAGAGCAATCCTCTTCTTTTTTCTGTACCAGTCCATAAGAATGTTTTTTGATTTTTTTCAATAGCATCCCCAAAATTCTTGAGAATTTTAAATATTCTTAAAGCATACAGTGAAATAACTTGAAGGGTGGCTCTGAGAAGCTGAATCTTTCCCGCTTGGCTCAGCATAAGTCCTTTCCATCCTGCAAGTTTACTGTGATATCTATCAATAAGAGAGCTCCAGAAAGTGTCAGGGGGTTCTAAGTAGAGAGGCAGCCCAAGGTAAGTTCCAAGGAGGGTCCCCAAATCACACCCTAGAATCCTCAAGATTTAGATCTTCCTCTTCTCTGGAACATTAAAGAGGAACACTGAGCTTTTTTCCCAATTAATAGTTTGACCAGAGGCATTCCCATATTTATTCAGAGCTTTCTTAATATAAGTAGCATTTTTAAATGAGGCCTCTCCCATAATAATCTAATCATAAACAAACTGTTGGTGAGAGCACACTTGGTTAGCAGAAGAGGGACATAATCCCTTGATTTCTCCATCCCTCACATGGTTTTCCATGAACCTACCCAAGCATTCTGCCATAATAATGAAAAGGATAGGAGAAAGGGGATCCCCCTGCATCAACCCTCTAGTATATTTGAAGAAAGGGGTGGGAGACCCATTGACCAAAATAGAGAAGGTAGCTGAAGACACAAGCTGAAAGATAAGATCAGTACTCTTCTAGTTAAAACCAAAAGCACTCAAGACTTTCAGAAGAAACTCCCAATCCACCCTATCATAGGCTTTAGAAAGATCTAGTTTAAGGATGAGGCCTTCCTTTGTTGCCAAGATATCAGAGAGGGGAGAATAGATAAAACCCTAGAGGTCAAGACTTTAGAGATGATCTTGTAGGCCGAATTACATAAGCTTATAGGCTGAAACTGATCCATTTTATCAGCTCCTTGGTTTTTTGGGATTAAGGAAACAAAAGTACCATTTAAATCCAACAAATTTCTGGACCCAAAACATTTCTTGACAACATTTGTCACATCTCTTTCAATTATGTGCCAATACATCTAAAAGAAGAATATAGGGTATCCATCTGGTCCCGATGCTTTATCTCCTTCAAAGGAAAAGACAACCTTTTTTATTTTAGAGTTAGAGGAGATAGCATTAAGAACCGAATTCTGATTCTCTTTCAGCATATGGGGAATGCATCCCAGTAGATCTCTTTGATCGTCCCTATTCAGATCTCTATTTTTTGTTAGGAGATTTTGAAAATAGTTTTTAGCTTGTTAGGAGATTTTGAAAATAATTTTTATCTTCAATCCTAATAACCTCTTCATCCTCCATTGTAGCACCATTGATTTTTAAATGAGAGATTCTGTTAGCCTGTCTGTGCTTAAGAGTAGAGATGAAGAAATACTTGGTATTTCTGTCCCCTTCATTAAGGAAAACCTTTCTGGATCTTTATCTTTAGAAGGTTTCCTCCTTAGAAATAATATCATGGAGCTCAACCAAACTTTTCATTCTCCTATTCTCTAGCAACCCTCACATACCCTTCCTTTTGAATGCAGTCCTGAATGTCCTTCAGTTCCATATTGATATTGGCCTTTGAAGAAAAAATGTTACCAAAAGTATCTTTATTCCAGTCTTTAATGTTATCCTTAACATGTTTAAGTTTTTTAGCAAGGATAAACATGGCTGTACCATGGATTTTAAACTCCACCGGTCTTGAATCTTATGCTGAAGTTGAGGGGGCATAGTCCACATTTTCTCAAATCTAAAAGGAATTTTTTTTTTCTTGGAAATAAAATTTGCTAGGAAAGTGATAGGGTTATGATCTGATCCAACCCTCACATGGGTAGATAAAGAGAAGTAGTAATAGGAAAACCAGTCATTAGTAATCAAGGCTCTGTCAAGTCAAACCTGGATAAGATCCTGTCCACTTCTTCTATTAGTCCAAGTATAGTTAACACCTTTCAAATCAATATCATAGAGAGAATGACTGTCAATAAAATCCATCAGATCAAGTCTGCTATCCAAATTCGTTAGGCTTCCTCCTTGTTTTTCATCTTCTTTTAATGGAGTATTGAAATCTCCCATAACAAGCCACTCCTCATCAATAAAACAATTTCTTAGGGAGGAAAGCTTATTCCAAAAGACCTCTCTACCCTTTTTGGAATTAGGGGCATAAATATTAGTTAAAACCCAAGAAGTATTGTCTTTTAGATGCTTAAATCTTATACACATAACATTATTCCCCTGATAAATAATATCCCCTTTAATAAAATAACAATTCCAGACAGTAGCAATACCCCCAGAAGCACCCTCTGAGTCACCTCCACAAATATTGCCATTTTTAAAGAATCTAAGCTTTCCACTTTCTCTTTCAACATTTTGGTTTCCTGAATTAAGAAAATATCAGGTCTATTATCTCTTATCATATTCCTAACAATATCTTGTTTATGGGGATTATTCAGTCTCCTTATGTTCCAAGAAATGATCTTCATACCTTAGTAAAGGATCCCACCTCCATTATAGTGGGCTGGCTTCCATCTGCAATATTCTTCTTAGTCTCCTTGGCTCTAACTTTTTGATTTGAAGGGCGTCCTAGGGAAGATAGCATTCCTCCCACATCTCCTAATTTTTTACTCCTTGTTTCCATTGATCTATTTTTATTTCCTTTATCCTTCTTAGATTTTTTCTTATCCCCATGACTTTCTGCATCACTTTGGATACCTGATAGAGCATGACCTATGTCTTCAACATCCCCCCATTTAGGAGTATTAACTTCAAAAGATATCTTTCTGATCCCTTGAGGAGATTTATGTAGAATATCTGATGAACCTTGACCAGTTAACCCCCGGAAATCATCCTTCCAGACTTTATCCTCCTCCATTTTTTGGTTTCTATCCTCTGATCCCCTTTCATTACGATCCTTTTGAATAAAAGGCTATTTTTTTTCTTCTTCTACTGTTATATCCACTATATCAATAGTCTCTTGCTAGTTTTCTTCCTGAATCTCCCCTTCTTCCCTCTGTATTTCTATATTGGTCTTAGGGTTTTCGTTACATACCTTACTTTTAGACTCCCCACTTAATATCTTATTGCTACCATCTTGAATTTTTGTTGCATTTGAATCATCATTATTGATGCTTTTACTAGGGGCTCCCAAGGATTATTCCTCTCCATCTTTCTTCACTCTTCCCACTAGTATCCATTGCTTAGTCATTTTCTAGATAATCTTTGAAGGACACTTCTTAGCCCAGTGTCTCGCCTTCTTGCAATGGAAACACGCAAAAGGGACTGACTCATATTGTATTTTCTATTCCCATGGCCGTAGTTTAGAGCGAAAGTTAATTTTTTCAGGCATATCAATATTCTAAGTAATACCACACATATCCTAGTATATGTTAATCTTCTCCTCAAAGAAGTGACACTATTATTGATAGGAGCTCCCCAAAGGTATTAGCTATCCCCATAAAAATTTCAACCGTCTAGTATTTGAGAGGTAGGCCATGGAGATTTATCCAAAGAGAAACCTGTTTGACTTCATCCTCCTCAAAAACTAGAATAGGGCTCCATTTTTGGAGAATCAGAGTATTTTTTCCAAACATCCAGGGCCCATTGCACAAAGTTTTCATCCTATCCTCTTCACAGGAGAAGAAGAAGGACATACACCCTTTTGACATAGCAACCACATCAACTTGCCCTTTCAGATCCCATTTGCTACTAGCATAAGCTCTAACCACTTCAATGTTGGGTCTCATCCCCATGAATCTTCCAACTAGGGAATTATTCATTCTGGCAATGGTGTGATCAATAATCTGGTCTGGGATATCCAAAGCAAAAATAGCCTATGAAGGACTTGATATATACTTGACCGGTGGTAAGGAAGACTTACTAGGCTTCTGGTCCTATCTCTTGATGTTTCTAAGCTGGGCCCCTAGGGTCCCCAGGCGTGAGTCTAACATTAGGATCCTTCCTTTGCTTCACGTTGTCAACAACATCCTCCGACTTACTGTGCCCTCTTGCATCTGCAGCGTTTGCACAAGTCCCACTCTCACCCAGTTTCAAATTTTAATTTGGGCTCCTGCCCGCTCTCCTCTCCCCTCCGTCGCTCTCCATTTAGATCTTTATTTTGTTTTCAAGGATTCATACAAGTGAATAAATTTAGGCTTGTCTTTTCTACCCAAGTTAACTTCAACTATGTTCTCATTTAGTATAGGCAATCCCTCATGATGTGTGGTTCAGGGAAGAGTGTCAAGCCTTTCATCATTAGGTTCCTTGAAGAGGTTTTCACCTTCGTATATGTCCTTTATTTTTACCTTTTTAGGATCTAAAAGTCTTGTGATATGATTTTTACTAGAAGAGATATTTTTTATTTTTCCATATTTATGACTAAAAGAATTTGCACCTTTTCCAAAGTATGAAACTCTATAAATTTCAATAGAAAAACTATCTCTATGGTCCCCACAAGGTGTGTCATCTCTCCCTTTGATGATTTTGATTATAGCTTCATCATTTTGAAAAGTATCTAGGTTAGGTAGCCCATGTTGGTCCCAATAAATGATTTGGGAATGAATAAAGGGAAGGAGATCGTTATCATGCTCAAATTCAAATCAAGGTGTGATAATAAAAATGCTTTAAAATTTGAAAATGCCAACAAAATTGCCAAAGTCATCAATGATACTCTTCTTGTAAACCATTTTTGTGATAGATGATGACATGTAACTAATTGAATGTTTGATAATGTTAAGTTGAAGATGATGCAATACATTAAATCAGTTAATGGTTTGTATTTTCATTGATGTCAACATGATATCATCTGTATGGTCATGTACATAATGCTAAAGAGTTCAGAGAATCAATGGAAAAATGATTATGCTTTCAGAAATGCATAAAAATGAAGTATTTACTAAGTGATAGACTACACCAACAGAGTGCACACCATCGGTAAAGGCAGAGAAAAAGTCATAGTGATGCTCGACGAGCAAAAGACAGTGTTGCCCGATGAAGAAGAATCATAGGATGCCCGACAAGCTGAAAATAGAATTGCCTGACAAGAAAGATCCAATTATGCCCGATGGACGGAGATCCCAAAGCTAAATGAAGTTGCACCGATGGAACTGGCAGTTGTCATTGATGACAAACTGTAGAATTGACCTACGGAATAGACAGTTCAGAAAATGACAAAATATCTAGCTGGTAGAGCTTAAGGATAGACTTAAATGGTTGTTTTATTTGTTTTATTTGACCATAGTTAAGTAATTGATTTAAAGAAGATTTATACAGTTGGAAAGAAGATAACTATGAGATAAATCAGGAGTTAAAGCTGTAAATCAGATTGGCTAGATTATTTTTCACACCAAGAATCAAGAATCAAGAATCAAGAATTAAGGAATATCATGTCTATATAAGAGAAAATCATAATTCATTTCCACAAGCTTCAGATACATGGAAGGGGAGTGAATAGAAAAAGAAGATGCTGAAGAGAAACTGGTGAAGGATAAACTTCATACAGTCCTGATCAATCAAGCTAAGGGAGAGCTAAAGAATTCTGCAGACACCGACGAACAGTGAAGCACAACATCATAGAGAAGAAAGTGTGGAGCACAAAGGAATTGAATTAATAGATTGATCAGAGAGGTATTGTACTTAAATAGATATGAAAATCTGCAATTCAAGTTGCATTGGAAACAGGTCATTGTGTTTCAGTTTAACCATTGAAGCATTAAGTCTCTTAACAGCATAGGACTTAAACATCTTCTATAATTGAGGTATATCCTAACAGATTGCTAAAAAGGTTGATTCATGAAAGTAGCATTGAATTTACATAAAGCCTATTGATAGCCTAAGAAGGAGTTTGATTCAAGGATGGTAGCAAGATTTGCCTAAAGCCTATTGACAGTCTAAGAAGGAGGCTGATTCAAGGATGGTAGAAAAATAGATGCCAGATACTAAGTGACAACCTATGTATAAAAATCCTCTAACAAGGTCTCACTTAACAGTGTGTTTGTAACCTTTAACAGGGTTGGCTCCTAACATGGATCACTTCAGAAGAGTAAAAATTTGGGGTACCGGTCCCAGTGGTTTTTCCCTTAACAAGGTTTCCATGTTAAAATCCATGTGTTATGTGTGTATGATTTATTACTTTATTGTTTTACATTTCACATATGCATTTCTGGATTGATTGGTATACTCTGCGTATTTACTGAGTATCACTAAATAAGTTTTACTGCTTATCGGTAATCAAGGAGAATAAGGAAAGACAAGGTAAATTGACAGACAGTTAATTATTTCAAAGTATTTCAAGACATATATCTTGTAGGGACTTAATAATCTGAGGTGTATTGATTGGTAGATTAAAGTTTAAAGGATAAATTTTTGAGGCCATTGATTCACCCCCTCCTCTCAGTTATTACTAACAATTGGTATTAGAGCTTGTGTGCTTAGAAGGAAGGTCTCAAGACCTAAGTAAAGATCACAAGATGAATAGATGAGATGTGTCTAAGTTGAACAAAGACAAATTTGCTTCATGGAAAAGTAGGATAAGACTCCACTTATCAGGTATTGGTAATGATATTAATCAATACTTAGATATTAAATATGTGTTGCCTACAGGACCATTGATAGTAGATCAATTGAGAGTGAAGCATGAGCATAACTGCATGGTTATAGAGCTTTCTTCCTCACTCTTTGATGCTGAATTTGAAGATGTCAAAGATTGCAAAACTACAAAGACAATGTGGGATAAACTGAAGCTTGTACATGGAGGTGATACAAATGTTCTGAGAGCCAAGGTAGAAATCCTTAGAGGAAAGTTTGATGATCTCAGAATGAAAGAATGTGAAAACATCACACAGTACAACACAAGAATAAAAGTAGTCAATGCTATACGAGGTGTTGGAGGTACACTTGAAGAGGAGACAGTGGTAAGTAAAATCTTAAGAACCTTATTGCCTGTATATGCTAT
>MU227421.1:1204311-1219356 GCA_018584345.1 Thuja plicata
AAGATGGTTTGGAGAAGATGTTAGTTTCCCTGTGAGGTATCTGACATAGTTAGTGGGCCTTGTCAGTATGAGAGGACATTAGCTCCGTGTATGGTCACTTGGGTGCCGAAATCTGTTGTGATTATCTGGGCTGAAGTTAAGGGTAGACGTACATGATGACACCTTCCTTTACACATGCTAGATTTCCTACGTTGTCAGTTGCCTCTGTTTAGTGAGTCTTACCTTTTATGATGATTAGTACCCCGGATTAGAGAGTTATCAGGATCCCTTGTTTAGTGGTTATGCCTTGTTGGTTTGAGATATCCGATTGGGATCTATTGTTATCTCCTCAGCATGGTGGGGTGGACCTTTGTGGTTCCACATGGATGGGTAGTAGTGATTCTTTATCCATTGAGATTCGACGTCCTTGTACCGGGTGCTTGATGGTTTCTTGCAGATGAGGTCTTTATGTTCCTTCATCATTTATTATGTAATTTGATTATTGTATTTCTTGTATTAGAGTATCGCATGTGATACCTAATCTGGAAATTGTAATAGTAAGTAGTTTAGAGTGATTACTACATACCCTGCGACATGTGCAGTGGATGTGAGTTATGGTGGTTTCATGGTTATCCATGAGGTTTGTAATTATGGTTATGTAAGTTGTACTTGTTATGTTTAGTCAGATGGAATCTTTTTTATATTGTTAGTTGTGTTTTGCTTTAAGTAATTCAACATCATGGAACCCTTGAGTTGTGTAATCTATGTGAGTGTAAGACATGTGTATAAATGGTAATCTCTTTCGCATGATTGTATGTTTCTTTATGTTAACTTTAAAAAATAATTATTCAGCACACATAGTGACATGTTCTAGGTTAATCTCTCTTGGGTTCCCTGGCAGGGCGTTACACTTCCCTAATGGGCATATGGTTTGAAATGTAGTTGTAACCATTGGAAAAATCTTTCATAGCCCTTTCAAGAGGGTGGAAAGCATAATGATGTAATTTTTGTTTTCTAAATCAATAAAAAGAACTGATTTTCCTGCAACAGTCAAATTACAACTCCATGTACGGATCTGTACGATCAATTTGAGGGCTGAATTCAATTGGAAAGTAAGAATTATTGTTTCACTTTCATTTTTCCTTTGGTTTGAAGTCTTGAAGTGCTTTGGATCAAAAGTTAGTTAATTATCTTTGTGCACTGGTCTGAAACCCTCCTGAACTAGGGTTTCCTCTATAATTTCTACTTTCCTTTCATGTCCACCCTTGGAAAATCCTAACCCTTGGTGGAATGAGAGGTTTGTATGTTTCCTTGATGATTTTGGAGTTGGATTGCAGGAAAAAAAGAGTTGGTTCATGTCTCAGATGAATTAGGGCTGACATCTCTATGTGGTGACCAGAGACCAGAATGGTGAAGCAATGACAGTCATGCCTTTGGGGTTGAATCAAACTTTGCAAATGATCTTGGAGTAGTTTGGCACCATACCAAGTGCATTCCAACCTTTGTTTTTATCCTTCCATCATTATTTTGGGTAATTCCTTCATTAAAAGTGACCTAATTCCCAATTAGGCCCATCAGACCTTGTTGTGGTTGAGTCTGTTCTTTTCAACTTCAGAACACTTGGCTTTGGGGATTGGTATTATTTCATAAAGGGTTCTCAGAACTGTGCTTATTTCCTTGGGTCTAGAGTAAAGTTTTGGAGTTATTCCCCTTTAACCCTATGATTAGGGCTACTAGGAATTGTAGGCTTGTTTATGGAACAATCACCTTAAGGATACCCTGAACTTCCTTAATGGTTGGAACATGTCCTATTAGACCTAAAAAGACCTTTGACAACTTGTTTCAACCCCTAAAACTCGATATTGTCATCTTTTCCTTATGAATCAACAAGATATTGGTTGCATAAGGAGTAACATTGTTGTAATGCTTCACACATATTGAACTAAGTATCATGTTCATGTCAAGATGTTTTTACGAGTTTTGTGACCCTTTTGTAAAGGTGCAAGTCTAGACTTGGTGGGTTGGTGTGTGTAGAACCCCTTTGAGAAGGTCTTAAAGGACAAGGTGTCCACCTTCCTTGTTATACCCTAACACTTGCATCAAGTGGTATTAGAGAAACTTATAGATCTTTGGACTAATTCAAGTTGCAACCATGCTAGATGGTGGAGAAAATAGTGAACTTCCAAATAGGATGACCAATGCAGAACTACTAAGAGAGGTGAAAGGACATGATGTAGAAAGGAAGTGGATGAGGTAGGAAATGGAAAGGCTTAAGGAACAAGTCAAGAAAGGGAGTAGTGGGAACTATGGAGTTGAAGAGGAGGGAGTGAAGAAGAATCCCCTTTGTAGGAGGAAGAAGAGATCCCTGTAGACCAGAAGCTACTTGTGAAGACTTTGAAGTCTATGGAGAGGAGAACCATGGACACTAAGCTTGATCTGCCTGTCTATAGTGGAAAGATGAATGCAGAAGAAGTCATATAATCTATGGATGCAATCACTAGTTTATTTGACTATGAGGAGATACCATAACACCAAAGGGTGAAAATAGAAAATTCCAAGTTAAAGGGATCTTACCTAACTTGGTGGAACTTCACTCAAGTAGAGAGGGTGAAGATGGATAATAATCCAATTTGCACATGGAAGAAGATGATGAAAATAGTGAAAGAGGCTTATGTGCTAGAAGATTATGAAGTGCAACTTCATAAGAAAATACAGAGCTTGAGGCAAAAAGAAATGGATGTCTTAGGGTACACAAAAGAGTTTTGTAGGCTCTCAATGAAATCTAAGATGTTAGAGACAGAAAGTGTCAAGCTTGCAAGATACATGCAAGGATTAAGGATAAATATTCAAGATGAGCTGAGTTTGTTGGTGCAGGAGTACCTAGGCTAGCCTCCATTGGTTAGTAAATTATGGCTTGTACTTGAATCTATCCAAGTCAAGAGCTTAGTTTAGTTTGTTTTAGGACCTTAGAAGGTCTCTTTCCATGTTGTCTAGGTGAGTTAGTTATTAGGACTAAGGTCACAATACTAGCCTTTGTTAGTTGTTTATTTAAATTCTTAGTGTTAGAAGCTTAGCTAAGGTGAGAGTCTTTAATGTGTTCTAAACACATCTTGTTGTTGTGAAGATGCCATAAGGATATAAATGCCTTTGGATCCTTGAGACATGGAGTTTAGAAGCCCTAGAATATAGGAACATGACATATGTGGAAATTTCCAAATGTTCAAAAGAAGTTGTCATCAACTTTGCACTTATTGCAAAAGATTGCATGCCACTCGGGTATCTTTTGATTCCCTAAGAAATAGGAGATGATGCTTGGCCAACAGGCCCTAAAAATAAGGAAAATGTTATCTAATGAGGTTGAAGACTTGAACATCATGGAAGAGGATGCATTGTAATAGTTTGAAAGTGAGAGAATAGAGTTCTACAAGTATTTTACAATGAATTTCTGGTGTTTTTGTGTTGACAGTCATACTTAATGGACTGAACAACTAAAACCAATGCTGGATTAGTGTTCTATGGATTGTTTATGAACTTTTTCATTTGAAGTGTTAGCTGTTTTGAGGTGTTCTATCTTCTGGTTTTCAGAAATCTAGTTTAGGGTGTCTAATTTACTAGTGTTTTGAGTAGTTTAGGAAGTCATGGCTCCTCCATGAAGTCTAACCATGGATAATCATTCATGTTATATGGAAATGGTAGAGGAGTTATTTTTGTGTATAGTTTTAGGAGTTAGGAGTCTGGAAAATATGAGGAACTATTTTATATGTTAGGCCCTAGGCGAGTTTGTGAAGCCTGGTTAGAGGTCTAGACGTAGAAAGAGTGCTGAAACATTGCATGGAGGTACAGATTTGTACTAGGGAAGGAATTTTTCATAAAGGTAAACATAAAATCTTTCCATTCTATGTAGATAGAATTCCTACCAATCATTTAGGATTTGGTTTGAACAAGTTTTCTATCAAAATCATAGTTTAGTCCTAGAAATTAGGCATATTAGGCCTCTTGACCTTGTTTGTAGGAAGTACCTATACTGTCACTGTTAGACCCAGAAGCTTTGTGAATATTTTAAAACTTCCAAAAGGGTATCCGAAACAAGTCTTAGTGTTTCAAGTTGTTTGGAAAAGTTTTGCAAGAAACAACAAAAGGTGACTGGTAAGGGCTACTAGAATAGGCCTATTTTTAAGGTCAATTCATGATGATTCATAGAATTCGATAAGAAGATGATTGAAGACCCTTACAAGATGGATCAAATGGTCTAGAAAAGAAATTTTTTCATGATGGAGAAGATCTGTGCAATGTTGGAGCATGTTTATGGAGATTTGGCTCTTAGAGCCTTCTAAGTGAGTGTGGAGAAGTGAATCAAAAATAATGTGTTGATCATTCAAGGTTAAGTTTTCAGAGATTGAATCTTATAGCAGAGTTTGAATAGGTCTTAGTTAATGATCTAAGCCTATTGGAAGATCCTATAGAGGAATAGGATCCTAGGAGGCAAGTGAAGTCTCTTGGAGGGTGTGAAAGCAAGCCTTGAAGTTTATCATACATCATTTGTGCTCTCCTATAATAGTCTAATAGTGATTTCAATTAGCATTAAAATTTGAAGACAAATTCAGAAGAAGACAAGACCAAGGCACTAGGGGAAAAAGCAATAATAACCCTAATAAAAATTTTAGAGTAAGAGGCAATCCATGGAGTAGAGGAATGTCAAGCAGTTTCAAATCCATGGAGTAGAATCAAGGAGGAAGAGACCAAGGAGAGTCAAGAAACATAGGAGTCTTCAGAGGAAGGAGACATTTTTTTGTTGGACTTAATGGGAAGTAGTATTGAGAGGGGAGGGGTGAATTAGTACCTCTAAAACTTTTAACACTTTACTCAATTTATCATTAATGATCATTCAATTTTGATTTACCAACCATTACTGTTATTCTTTCTTATGCATCTAATGTTTGTTCACAATCTGTAATAGTTTTCAATCATTCATAGAAACATTCATGAAATTGTCAAACACATAACACAATATATGGTATCATAGAAAACTCCTGTTAGGAACTAAAAACTGTGGTGGGGATGGCACCCACAAAACTTCACTATCTATAGAATGGAAGGGATCCAGTTAAGACTTACAATTTGATCACTTCTAATGATCTACCCTGTTAAGAGTATTAAGGCGGAGACCTGTTAATATCTACTCTATTAAGAGCTTTAGCAACACTGATTTAAGTGTGTACTCAGTTATGAGATTTTACAATAGGATAGTTAAGCCCACCTTTCTTGAAAGGATTTCATTAGTGTACCACACTTGTTAGAATGAGTACAAATGTTGACCTGACTGTATGCAATCTACTATTTCTAATTTATAGATCCATTAAAGCCTTTACAATAATAATATCACCTTGAGTGATTGATGAATACCTTTTCTCTGTCTGTCAGTAGCCTCTGTTCTGTTCTTGAAAACTGATTTGAATCTGTTTGTGTTCTTCTACATGAATTATCTGTCTCGTCTCTAGTTTCTCTTCGTGGCTACTATCTTCATTGAAAAACTCATATTATCAATGGATTGAGCACCTATTTATACAAGTATTGACCTATCTTGGAATTCACAATTTACAACGTTAACTCTCAAATCCAAGGTTTACAACTTGACCTTGATCTTTAGTTTGCATGTTTTAAAACAATAAAACTAATTAAAACAATAAAGATTACATTGCTTCCTCCACACATAATGTATTTAAAAGAAAATCAAGAAGTTATAAATACAACTTCAATGATTTATTTGACATGGAAAGTCAGATCCACTTTTTGTGGGATGTAACTGACTGTCGGTTCTTGGTTGTTGGTTTTAGCTTGCAGTATATCAGTGTTCCTTGATTGAACTATTCATCAGGTTCCCTGTATCTGTCGAGTTCCTCTCTTTGTTGTACTATCGGGTAGCACTGTTGTTACTCATTGGGTATCATTTACCGTTTTGTCATTAGGTAACACTTTAACAGTGTTTGTCGGGTAACATTGGCATCAGATAGTGATGTGCCCTATATTTTGGTGTATAGTAAGCCGATGGTGCAAATCATGTTTTTATCTAAGTATACTAATGGAAAAATATAATTCCTTCAATCTCCCCTTTTAACATTAGTATCAAAAAAAAATATGTGCATAATACTGAAATTATTACACCATGTTTATATTCTTGTCATAATATGACTCCCCCTTACTGTGTGCATCGATATAGTGTATGTATATGTACATGTATACTATCTATTCTCTGAGTGTACATTATTTCCCCTTTCTTCCACTATACATATGATTTCCTCCTTTAACTAAGGTGATGTATATATCAATCTTTAATACTAATGACAAAAATGTACAACTTACAATATGAAAAAATTGTGACAAAAAAATGTGCAACTTACAATGTGTCAAAGACATTAGAATGGGTAACTTTGATATCTTCCATTAGTTTCTCCCAATGTTCTCTCAACTGTTATAGGGCCATGTGTTGTAGCTCTAGTCTGGCATGCATATCATAAATGTTGTCTAGTACAAACATTTCAGGGGTGGCAATTAGAGTACTTGCCTGTGTCATATTTTATTGCAAGAGTGTAAGTGTTGGTAAGATCTTAACTTGTAGCTCATTGACCTCATCTCTATATTTCATCTCTGCAAAATGAATGTCCTATCTTTGTTTCCTAGCATGTATGATCCGTTGATTGTGTAATTTAAGTGCTTCTTCAGTGGTGGCTAGATTTTGTGCACTGGACTGAAGATCAACATCTATTTTTTCTATCTTCTCGGTATACTCCTTAGTGAATTGATCTAAAGTGCACAATTTCTTGATTAAGGTAACAACTTCTGATAAGATTGGGTTAATTGTACTTATCAATTCAGATAGCTTGACCTTTTTCAATGCAACTTCTTGGCTTATCTTCTCTGCGAGCTTGAATTCATACTTTTGTTCAAGTCTCTCTTCTATTGTTTTCTCAGCATCTGTATTCTGAGATGTTATTGCATTTGTAAGTGTGACTAGGTGATCAATGATTGGAGTTTGTTGATCAATATTTATGTCTAGTACAATTTCTTGAAGTATATTTCTTGCTACTTCCAATACCTTGGCATCTTTTGCCACTCTTTTTAGCTTGTCTTGAATGGCCTTTCTCTCACATAGCTTTGCATATTTTGTCAATTCTGTCAGATCCAATGTTCTTGGATCACAGACTGGAATCTCAATGATTTCATCCAGAGTTACTGGATTTTTATTCTTTCCTTTCTTCTTCTTTGAGATTTGAGGGGATGCAGATGTTTTAACTACCATAGCTAGTTCATGTGTTCACTCTAAATTTCTTGGGGAAGGTTTTGTCGATGATGCATCTTGTGTTTTCAAATTTCTTTTCTATGGGCACCTGTTAGTTATGTGAAGACATCTCTTCATTAACCTTGGGTGTTTCTTCAGAATGTGCTCCAATTTTCTTTTCAATCTCATCCTTCTTCCCTTCTTCACCTTTCTCTAAAGGCTTGTCCCATGTTCCCTTTTGAGTGTTTTCTTTATTCTGATCAGTAGATGCATTCTTCTAATCATCGTTTGTAGCTTGCTCTACAGTTGTATCTGTTGTCCCTTTGGCTTCTTCATCTCCCTTGTCTTTGGGTGTGCTTGTTTCTTTCTCATGTAATCCTTCATTTCCCTCTAGTATGTTTATTGCCTTCATTAGGATAGGCATGTTACTTTGAGTCACTGCTTGGGCTTTGTTAGCATTGGTGTCCTGCTCGTCAGTTAGTTCCTTGTCAGTAGTGACATCCTCATCCTTTTGTATATTTTGTGTAGGGTCTTGCACAAGTGGGTGTAGGATTGATGTGTCCTGCATTTTTTCATCAGCAATGTCAACTATCTTGTCATCTGATGTCTTCAGTACTTGATGGCTTTTTTGATCTTCAAGTGTGATAGATATCACATCATCTTTCTTCTTTGGATCATTGTTGGAATCATAATGAGTGATATCTTGGATATTATCATCCAGGTCTATACCTAAGTTAATAGGCTCATCATCACTTTCTTGATTGTCCAAAGAAATATGCTGAGGACTTGCATTATCTTTCTCCTTCTCTCTATGAGGTGTGTTTGTGAGAAGTAATTTCTTCTCAATGCTTGTTGACTCTGCCGGTAGATCCATGAGATGTCTCCATTTGGTCTCTGTCATTGAATCCAGTTCTATAAACTTGCTCTCCAGTACTTTGTAAGCCCTTATTTTGGCTACAAATTTACTTGAATTTTTCTTTAGTACTTCTTGTATTTATTCAAACTTAGATTTAGGAGGCATTAGTGTTATAATAACTCTCTCTCTTGATTCTCTTTCTATTTTCAAGGAATATGACCACTACTGGTATACCCTTTTACCTATCTCTTCAGGTATTTGATTTACAAATTCAGCAAGGGCATACTTGTTTTTAATCATTGATTTTATTACTACTTCCTGTATTTTATTCTGATCATCTGGATTCAGTGTATCCCACTGCCTGATCTTTTTATCAATCATTGTGCCATGGGTAGCAATAGACTTAGAAGCTTCATCTACCATTTGGTTTCTAAATTTCTTCTTTACTAAATCTGGTTCATCATCTTTTGGTGTCATCCAAGTTAGCCTGTGTCCTGACAAACCTTTTTCTCTTCTTTGGTGGTGTGGTTTTGACAGGTTGTTGTTTTTTTCTTTTTGCTGGCTGCTTCCTTATATAGGTCCTTACTTGACCTTTCTTAAGTGGTGTGGTATCGGTTGTAGCAGTTTGACTTCTTGTTCTTTGCTTCTTTGCAAGAGGTGGAGATGGAGGTGCATCAGATTCAGTAGCTTGTGTATCTGATTTCCTTTCTTCTAGTTCTTTACCGGTGTTTCCCTGTTCATCGATTTCCTCCTGTTGATCCTGCTCTTCCTCTTCAGTAACTGATAGAATCTTCTTGAGATTCTTAACCATTTTATCTTTCTTGTTTATAGTCTTCTTGACTTCTAGGCCATGTTTTATCTTAGATTTGGCCTCCTCATATGTACCAAACCTTGGTTGTTTCTTATCAATGGGCTCATTGAGTAGTGCCTCAATCGCACTTGTAGCTAGATCAATATTGATCTCATAGTCCAATGGTGATAACCAATCTATTCTTGGTACAATCAGTTTGATATGTGTGAAGTCTGTGTCTGCCATGAAACATATCTCATCTTTGTGTTTTTCAACTAGTTGGTCAGGAATCCTAGTTCTTTCCATCATCTTTTCTTTGAACTCGAGGAAGTATGCAGACATTATAGACTCAAAGTTGTCTCCTAGTGACTTAATCAGTTCACTAATCTATTGGGTTACTAGTTTGGTAGAGTCCCATACAACTTTTCCTACTGAAGGAAATTATTCTTGAAAGTAGAAAAATGTATACATAATAAGTGATCCAAACTTACATGTGTTTCTCTTTGCAGACCTAATTTTGATCATATTTTCATCAAGTTCTTTCAATAGGATCTAACATAGATCCATCTGAATTCCCTTTGATACAATCTTGTAAGCAGTGCTTACTACTGTTGCAGAAAGGCTATTCATTCTGCTAGCCTGAAATTTTTTGTAACCAATAACACATGCACCAAATTTTAACTCTTTGTTGGTGATTGTGTTTACTTTGAGACCTCTATTGTCTCCTTCTGCATTGGCGAGTTTTGTAACTTCTTTCATGGATGGATGTTTGTGTGCCCTAGGCTTGTCGATTATCATATAACTAGTGACATCATGAAGAACATCCTTTTTTATTTGCTTGGGTTGGTCTAGCCATAGTTTGTTGTCATGCATCCTGATTAAGACAATCCTAATCCATTCTGTCTTCAATTCCCTCAGAAAATGTAGGGCATTGGTTAACCCTTTGATCTCCAAGTATTTGTGTTCTTCTTTCAGTTTTCCTTCGGCATCACATAGCTTCTTAAAAGCTTCATCCATTTCTAGATCACCTATCTCTGCAATCTTGCAGTGAATATAAGACCTAACATCTTCTATGAGCAAAACCCTAGATGGAATTTTTGAAAATGTGCCATTTTCATCGGGTTTCAATGCAATCTCTAGATAGATCTTGTATTTAGGTTCTACACATGTGTTTTTCTTGATTAGTTTCACCACATTCTTCTTTTCATTCTTCAACTTAGCATTTCTTGATGTAGTTGCCATTGTTTTCAAAGTACTTAGGTTTTTCTTGAAATTAGGGCTTTTCTTGACAAAAAAGTAACATAAATATTTGGTGTCTCTGGTACTTATTTTGATTTGCAATGGTGATGAGGAATCTCTACTCTATGTGCTGAATCAATCTGTAGATGCTTCTGCTTTTTGCTTTTTAATCACTTTTTTGTCACTCTACTTTCTCTTCGAATCGCGGGTGAAAAATGAAGTTGTCCCGTCAACTATTTATAGACTTTTTTACCTAAGTCTTTGCAATAAATGCTCAACAACTCGTCATGACATGAAGACGGGTTTCATCGGGAGGATATTTCAAATCATCATTGGTGAAGACATGATGCTTTGGTCAGTTTTTAACTATTTTGATTTTACCGATGTATATCAGTATTCTGTCACGACCACTTCTGAACTGTGCTTTCTTACCGACGGTCGTCGGGTTACACTGGTCAGTTTATCATTTTTACTAGTTTGACCGACAATTTATGGTAAGTGTGAATAACTCATTATTGTGTTCACCGATGATTTTTAGTAAGTGTTTACTAACGGTGTTGTATTCTTAAATTGGTAATAAGTACAATAGTATGCATCTTTGGTTTATGCAAATTTTGACTATCTATCAATTTATATAATGGAACTGATGCAAAATATAACTTGGTATAGTGGAGTTCCATACTCACTTGTTCTGCTCAAGTGGGGTTGGTGGTGTCACCGGATCCATTGGATGGGGTGTCACCATTTGCATTGCTTGGTCCAGCTTCATCATTGCTTGAAGATTTTATCCACATTTTATCTCTTGCCCTCCGGATATCTTCAATGGTGTTACCATTGGGATATGTGCTTGTTTCTATCAATCTATCTTTGCAATCTTTCTTGAGATGACCACCTTTATGACAGTGTAAGCATGCCATTCTAGGGTTTGAACAGCCTCTAGACCTTTTGGCCCATGCTCTCATCTAGTATGCAACGATGTGACCATATCTACCACATGCTGTATAGTTTTTCCAAGTGTTGTAATTCCATACATATTGATTACCGATTCTCTTTGGCTGATAAGGAACTTCTTTACCTTTTGGCTTCCATGCTTGCCTTTTCTTTTTCCTGCATTCTTCAGATGTGTTCCCATTCATCTTGCATGTAGTACAAGATTTGTCCATGTAGGTTTCCTTCTTTGGATTTTCTATCTTTCTCTTGCATTCATAAGCCTTATGTCCTTTCTTGTTACATTTATAACAGAATCCTATGAATGAAGATGTAGGTGTAGATTTAGGAGTACCTTTTGTAATCACCTAAAAATGGTCACATAAACCCTAGACCCCCAATCTCAGCAATTAATCAAGAAACCCTAATCTTGATTATTCTAAGTCCTAAATCAAATAAACAATTCATCAAATCAAACTGATCTGACCTAAACCCTAGGTCCTAATCGATCATCGTACTTGATTAATTAATTAACTCCTAAAATCACATTACATTGACAAATATATCTTATGTTAATTATTTAATTGATATTATGACATATTAATTAAATAAAAAATCACAAAATTATCAATTAAATAAAAAAAGAGTTAAATTAATTATAAAAACATAAATGTGCATTCAAAATCAATTAATTTATTAAAAATGCATATGAAATCATCAAATTCAGTTGACTGAATATCAAAATGAAAACAATCCAGTTCCACTCAGTTAACTGATTCTCCATTGATTATCATTTTGGAAACATTTCAATTTACTGTGAACTGATTTTGGAAGTTTCCAAAATAACTGATCAGTTAGTTCAGTCAACTGACTCTCTCAACCAATCGAATCACTTGCACATGGATTGTGCTTCTTCAATCGAATCTGAGCCATTCTTTTTATTCAATCTCGACCGTCGATTCGAGAGAGATTTCTATAAAAGAGAAACTCTTTTCCCTCACAAAGGACCCTAACTTTCTTCTAACATTACTATACTATATTTTATTCTCTTTTCTTAGCATTTATCATTTAACATTGTTGTTTAATTTCAAGCATGCAAATCTAATCATTAGAGCACATTCAATTTGGGTTTTAAAAAGAATATCTCACTTTTCAATTTGGTGCTTCTAAAATAAATCTTAAGTAGCTTAGATGAATAAAAAAATGCATATGCATATCATCTTATATCATTTTTCATAGTTTTAAAATCCTTCATTTAGGTCTTTGGTGTAGTCACTGAGCTTGCAATGATCTGAGAGCAAGCTCATACTCCTGCCTTCTAGAAGGCAACAGGTCGACTCATTCAAACATGCAAGATGAATTAATCAATATTAATTTTTGTATGCAACTAAAGTATAATGACCATGTTGAAGTGTATGGCTAAATTATAGGCCCACATTTAGCTAGCACATTTCTAGCGCCCATTGTGGGGCTCGTACCCACGACCACAAGGTTAATTTTTGTGAGTTTTGTGATAAATTTCTGGGTTATTTTTCTAAACATCTGACTGATATTTTTATTGGTAGATTCACTTATGACATGATACATATCTGAAATTTATATTTTTGGAAAGGTATTCGATTTAGTTTTCAGATGCCATTGGTTTGAATTAATTTCGTTTGGATTTGCAAAAGTTATGATCATTTTAGTGCAAACTAGTCAAACCTAATTTTCCAAAAGTTTGACTGATGTTTTTATTGGTACGTACACATATGACATGATACAGATCCAAAATTTATATTTTTGGAATGGTATTTGAGTTAGCTTTCAGATGCTATTGGTTTGAATTAATTTTGTTTGGATTTGCAAAAGTTATGGTCATTTTAGTGCAAACTAGTCAAACCTAATTTTCAAGAAATCCGACTGATGTTTTTATTGGTACATACACACATGACATGATATAGATCCAAAATTTATATTTCTGGAAAGCTATTTGAGTTATTTTTTAGATTTCATTGGTTTGAATTAATTTTGCATGGATTTGAAAAAGTTATGGTCATTTTAGTGCAGACTAGTCAACCTGATTTTCCATAAATTTGATTGATGTTTTTATTGGTACGTACACATATGAAATGATACGGATCCAAAATTTATATTTCTGGAAAGGTATTTGAGTTAGCTTTAATTTTCCACTAGTTTGAATTAATTTTGTTGGGATTTACAAAATTTATGATTGATTTAGTGCAGACTAGTTAGAACGTGATTTTTATGACAACAGTTTTTTTTTTATTATCAAATGATATATTATCTTTGACTAACCTGATTTTATAACACGTGGGATTAGAAAGCTGTGTGTGCTTTTTTTTTTCTTTTAATGGATTTTTATAATAGTGGGTTTCATGTGCAAGAATAGGTAAGGTTTTCATAACAGTGGTTTGCAGGACGCTGAAAAAGAAGACTAAAACACAAACTACTGACGAATTGGTTTTGCAGGTTGCCTTTGATCGATAGAACACAAAACAATGTGCTTGCATCTTATTTTTGATTTCTTAAAATAGGAACCTACATGCAATAATTCTTAAAATAAACATTTTTTTGATGCTTTAGGAATGCCAATAATGTCAGGAAACTATGCTCTCACCCTTTTGGGATGATCAGAAATCCAGAAACATTATTGTGATTTTCTTATTTTGTTTGAAGTGTCTTCTAGTTTTGTAAACCCAAGGAATTGCATGGACGTATCCTCTCCCCTCACCTTCATGGATCTTGGGTGAAAGAGAAATCCATACAAATCCTTTAGCATGGCTACCTCTCGAGTGCTTTAACAGAGCCGGTGAGAGTGGATTGCCCAACCGGTAACAGGCTAAAGCCAAGCCCTTCCAAACCGGTATACAAAAAATGTCATTGTGATTAGTCTCACAATGGACAGGTGTGAATTTGTTGTGGCAAACAAAATCTCCTCTAGTACCCTAGTGGTGCATTAAATTCCCTACATTGTTAAGGTGAAAGCATTGCTTTGAAAGGATTGGGAGAGCCCCCTTAATTGGAAATATGACTTGATCACAACCACCTAAATGGATGTCCTTACTACAAACTTTGTTCTAGTATCCAAAATCCCTCTATCTGTTGGTGCAGAAGGTCAGAGACCAACTAAGACATCCCACACTTTCACGGCTCTTAGTAGAGACAATAGTCCCTTGGGAAGTCATTACCCTTGGGATTCGAAGCTTGGTGTTCCTGAGAAGTGAGTGCACTATAAGGAGGAGCCCGTGCCTCCAAGCTTCTAAGTTGTCTGCTATGAGTAGACATGGCTGAACTTCGGTTCAAGTGGGAACTCAATAGATATTGCCCTAGCTATCCTAGGATTGTGGTGTGTCTATTATTTTATTTTTACAACAAACAATCTCCATGATGTGTCTTGTGTGAGTGTTCACTGAAACAACAACAATCCAACAATCAAACAATCTGGAAAATTGTACACTTTAGGTGCTTGTTTGTTGCATCTCATCTAAAACATCCAATCAAACATCAAAATGATCAACGATTCAAAATCTGCACTTCTAGGTGTTAACTGTCAACTCTTGTCTGAGATTTTGCATCTATTATCAAACTCTGGGAATCTTTCAACTTGCTATCCAATTCTCTATTCAGCTGTAAAGGTTCTGTCTGAATTTTCACAAATTTGTGCTTTCATCAACATCACTACTAGTCCATCTTTGACTGCAATCTATTGACAGTCTGACTCATTGTTGTCTTGAAATCTGATTTTGTTATGCTAGTCCAGTGACTTGTTATCTTATCATCTTTGCCTGTGCTGTCCTTATTCTGAGTTGCAAGAGTAGGTTCGTTAACCTTGACTCAAGATCAGAGTCATTGCTTCTCTCTCTCAGTTGGACTTTATCTCCTTTGTCCTTTGGTCTTGGACTTAATCAACACTTTAGATATCACTTCAACACCTGTTAGTCAATCAATTGATTCATCATACCTCCTCTTCAATCT
>MU227421.1:1219479-1251926 GCA_018584345.1 Thuja plicata
ACAACTTCAAACTATGCAATCTCAAATCCAAGAATTAAAGGGGGAAAAGGATACACAATCCAACAAATCCTCATCAAGCTCAATCTATCCCTTTCTATTTGATCATTATCAAGCGAGTGGCTCCAAAGCCCTAAAAACTGCTGAAAACACCACGAAGTCTTCCTCCAAAGGGATTAGTAACATCATGGAAGAGAAACCTTGGGTTAAATGCATGAGAGACTTCACTCCTTTGGGGAAATCTAATGAATCTGCATTAGAAGAACTTCTTGATAATGATCTCATCACATTACCTCAAGCCACATCATGTGGACGCAGATTCTTGAGTAACTATTGTGCATATCATCAACATAATGAGCATAAAACTTCATCTTGCATGGAGTTGAAACATAAAATCCAAGATCTCATAGATGATGGCATAATCGAAGTGGAAAATCCTAATGATTCATCTAATCTCAAGCATGATCGATATCTAGAATCCATGTCTAGCAACGGTTCCCATATCACATCTACTTCCTCCACCATTTCTCCATCTCCTAAAGCTTCATCATCTGTATCAAGCATTGATCCTAATGATGACTATGTCTACCCTTAGGGGCTACCTCTAGCAGAGATCCAAGCTAATCAACATACGTCTGTAAGTCTTTCTCAGGCTTCAAAGATCATTGACCCAAAGCTTCCATGTTATTCAATGCTTATCATGCCTATAACAAATGATTGTCCATCAGCATGTCAAGAATCTCCTATGCAGATAAAAAATCCTACCTCATCCTTAGAAGTGGCTCCATGTCAAGAGGGCAATCCAAAGTGTGAAGAAAAAAATACCTGTAATGATCAAGATCAAGACACCATTCATCTTTATCCAATAGTTGACCAAAGTCACATATCTCAAGAGTCTCATGATGATTCTATCATCCCCTTCCATTTCTTCCCAGAAGAAACTCTTACATCTCCTATAGCTCATCCATCCCCCAAGCAAGATCAAGATATCCTTTCTGGCATCTCTAATAGGCCTATTGAAAATCAAGAGAAAGGTACCCTTTGTACACCATCTAAAGATCCTTGTCAAGATCAGAGCATCCCATCATCCCCTTGTCATACTCTTCCATATCCATAAACTATCATTCCTCTAAATCCCTTGTAGAATAATAAATCTCCTCAAGCTTCAGTTGCTCTTATCAAAGCTTCTCATGCTACTATTGATATACTGATGAATTCAAAAGAGAAGAGCCTTGGTCATGCAGCTCACTCTAAATATGTTGGTATCCCTTCCACACCTTATATCCCTCCATTCAAACGTGAGCATCATCCTTCACTATCCTCCAAATCCATCCTTGGTCCCTATATCCCAAAGCTGAAACCATCAAACCTTCCATCTATATTGGGTCCTTATATCCCTCCATCTATTTACCCTATCCCCTATCAAGATCAACAAAGACATACATCCTTGAAATCTCCTTATCAACCAATCCATGGGAACCAGTCATATCATTCCTATTCATCCATAATTCACAAGTCTTTTGGAAGCAATTTGGATGTACAATGAAGAAATCAAAAATTGAAGAATCTACTTACATATGCAGATCACTATGTCCCATCTAATCGACATGTGACTTTAATGAAAAAGGAAATATTCAAGAGACCACAAAGGTCCACTGAGAAAAGGATAAAATCAAAGAAAATATGGGTTCCTAAATCCATCATGGAAGAATTACATTCTAAATCCAAACAAAGAATAATATCAAAGAAAATATGGGTTTCTAAATCCATCATGGAAGAATTGTGTTCTAAATCATCCAAAAGAAAAGGAAAATTAAAAGCTATGTGGATTCCCAAGTCTCTTCCAAAGGACTTAGATACAAAAAGAAAATCAAAAGCTATGTGGATTCCCAAGTCTCTCTTAAAAGGCTTGAACAAAAAGGAAAAGTCAGAGTTGGCATCCAAGCTTCCAAAGACTTCCACTTTATCTCCATCTAAACATCTCCCATCTTCTAACTCTATTTTGGGTCCTCATGTCCCAAAATCCATTACCTTGAGTACTTTATCCATCTTGGGTCCTCGCATACCAAGATCCTTTTACACTCATCTATCAAAGTCTTGCGCTATTCCATTCACTTTTCCTCCATTTGTCCACTACCCTTCAAGGGGTGTGTCAATGTTGATCTCATCACCTTTTGCATCACCTACCTACTACCCATCCATCCCATATCCTGCTATCCCTCTTATCCAATCCATAACATAAATCCTTGGCTACTATCTTCCTTATCCTCCATATCATTCTTCTCTACCATCACCCTATCAACATCTTTGAGCATACTTTCAGCGGCCTTGGCCTATCATAGCTTATCTTTCAGAGGAGCACTATCTAAAGAGCAAGAAGCTAAAGTTCCTCTATAAAATCAAAAGAACAAAAAGAAAAAAAATAGTGCCTTGGTGAAAACTTGGTAAACAGGCACCTTGGTAGCAAAAGTAAAGATAAATCAATCCATCCTATGGTGAAAACCACTTCTGGTGGCACCTTGGATAAGTACCATGATGAAAACCTGGCAAATAGGCATCATGCGTAATTCCTCCTACTTGCACTCTTCACTTGGGGTCAAGTTCCTTCCATGTCATCATATCTATCATATCTTACATCTAGCTATCCTATGAGCATCCATGTTCCTTTTGATGATCTTGACAAGGTTGAGCCTATCCATGGCACCCTATTGTGATCTTGCTTACCCCAAGCCTGATCTTTCCTATCTCTGTGCATTCCTACCAAATCCCAAAGCATCCACTCATAGCTTTCATCACCCTTTACTCTAATCATAGCTATATCCTATCCTAATGACCTCTTGGTCTTGATCTAAATGAAGAACAAAAAAATGTAAAACTATTTCTTAGAAGTCTCTTGACATGTTCATTCTTTTGGACCGCATGCTTTTCATGACATCAGGTCATTATCCTATATGCTATCCAACACTGCTCCATGAGCCTACATTGCTATATTCTTTTTTTTCCCTAGATTGGGTAATCTTGAGGAGACTGTCTTCGAGGGTCGCATTCACCCTATTCATCCATCATTGTCTATTCACCTCATCCATCAAATTTCTAATCCATCTGTAATGATCTCTACTTTGCTAGACATTGGGGGCAAACCAATGTGATCTTGCTTGAGAATGGTTAATCTCTGAAAAAAAATCTAAAAATCATAAAAATTCCTGAAAAAATGATCATCTTGGTGAGAACCTCACAATAGGTGCCATGATGCATCAATCAAAAAAATCAAAAAATGGAAAAATACATAAAATTGAAAAATTTGAAAAAAAAGGATGGCAACAGAGGCATGCTTACCAGGTTTTCAATGATCACCTCAATCAAGAAAGACCCCATCTCTTGGGGCATCTCAACTTCATCGCATCACATCAAGCTGAGATTATCATAAATCGAGAGAAACCAAATCAATTGTCTTATATAATGATGGATGCACTTAAAACCAAACAGATCGGTCTTATATGAGTCATTCATTTCTGAAACCAGACACATTGATCAAATTGGCTTCATCGCTTCAAATCAAGTCAATTTATACTAAATATTATCTCTGCCAAGTAGGTGAAAACCTGGTAAACAGTCGCCTCTTGTACTCAAATGCTCTATTTATCAATGCTTAGTCTTGACAATATTTTTCTTTAGTTTGTCCATATCTTTCAGTCACTTTCGTGACACTCTAGTTCTTTTGAGAACTCTCCTGGCTTGAAACCCATCCAAAGTCATAACCTGGGGGCAATCAAATCAGATTTTTACCAACCATTACTGTTATTCTTTCTTATGCATCTAATGTTTTTTCACAATCTATAATAGTTTTCAATCATTCATAGAAACATTCATGAAATTGTCAAACACATAACACAAGATATGGTATCACAGAAAACTCCTGTTAGGAACTAAAAACTGTGGTGGGGATGGCACCCACAAAACTTCACTATCTACAGAATGGAAGGGAGCCATTTAAGACTTAAAATTTGATCACTTCTGATGATCTACCCTGTTAAGAGTATAAAGGTGGAGAACTACTAAGGTCTACTCTATTAAGAGATTTAGTAACACTGATTTAAGTGAGCACTCAGTTATGAGATTTTACAATAGGATAATTAAGCCCACCTTTCTTGAAAGGATTTCATTAGTGTACTACACTTGTTAGAATGAGTACAAATGTTGACCTAACTGTATGCAATCTACTATTTTTGATTTACAGATCCATTAAATCCTTTACAATAATAATATCACTTTGAGTGATTGATGAATACCTTTTCTCTATCTGTCGGTAGCCTCTGTTCTATTCTTGAAAACTGATTTGAATTTGTTTGTGTTCTTCTGCATGAATTCTCTGTCTGGTCTCTAGTTGCTCTTCGTGGCTACTATCTTCATTGAACAACTTGTATTCTCAATGGATTGAGAACCTATTTATACAAGTATTGACCTATCTTGGAATTCACAATTTACAACATTAACTCTTAGATCCAAGGTTTACAACTTGACCTTGATCTTTAGTTTGCATGTTTTAAAATAGTAAAACTAATTAAAACAATAAAGATTACATTGCTTCCTCCGCACATAATGGATTTAAAAGAAAATCACAAAGTTATAAATACAACTTCAGTGATTTATGTGATGTGGAAAGTTACATCCACTTTTTGCGGGATGTAACTGACTGTCGGTTCTTGGTTGTCGGTTTGAGCTTGCAGTCTGTTGGCGTTCCTTGACTGAACTGTTCATCGGGTTCCCTGTATTTGTTAGGTTCCTCTCTTTTCTTTATTGTTAGGTAGCACTGTTGTTACTCATCGGGTATCATTTACCTTTTTGTCATCGAGTAACACTTTAACAATGTTTTTTGGGTAACATTGGCATCAGATAGTACTGTGCACTGTCTGTCGGTGTATATTAAGCTGATGGTGCATATCATGTTTTTCTCTAAGTATATTAATGGAAAAATATAATTCCTTCATTTTTAAGGGGTAGGGGAAGAACCAATGAACCCCTAAGGTGTTTAAACTGTAATCAGTTAGACTACCATGCAGGGAGATGCCCTGAGAAGAGGGACACCAATCAAGGTGAAAGAAGAGCATAGTTGGTCCAAGAAGACAATCAAGAACTAGAAGCTGAAGAAGGAACAATCCTGATGATGAGACAAGCCTTTTTGCGAGTACCAAACACTCAAGAACCATCGCAAAGGAAGAATCTATTTAGAACAATGATCAAGTGCCAAGGAAAGGTATGTAACTTGTTAATAGACTCTGGTTCAACAATGAATTTAATTTATAATGAAACGGTATAGATTAAGAATTACTGTTATTCTTTCTTATGCATCTAATGTTTGTTCACAATCTATAATAGTTTTCAATCATTCATAGAAACATTCATGAAATTTTCAAACACATAACACAAGATATGGTATCACAGAAAACTCCTATTAGGAAGTAAAAATTACGTTGGGGATGGCACCCACAAAACTTCACTATTTGCAGAATGGAAGGGAGCCGGTTAAGACTTACAATTTTATCACTTCTGATGATCTACCCTATTAAGAGTATTAAGGTGGAGACCTATTAAGATCTACTCTATTAAGAGCTTTAGTAACACTGATTTAAGTGTGCACTCAGTTATGAGATTTTACAATAGGACGATTAAGCCCACCTTTCTTGAAAGGATTTCATTAGTGTACTACACTTGTTAGAATGAGTACAAATGTTGACCTAACTGTATGTAATCTACTATTTTTGATTTACAGATCCATTAAAGCCTTTACATTAATAATAACTTCACTATTTGCAGAATGGAAAGGAGCCGGTTAAGACTTACAATTTGATCACTTCTGATGATCTACCCTATTAAGAGTATTAAGGTGGAGACCTGTTAAGATCTAATCTATTAATAGATTTAGTAACAATGATTTAAGTGTGCACTCAGTTATGAGATTTTACAATAGGACGATTAAGCCCACCTTTCTTGAAAGGATTTCATTAGTGTACTACACTTGTTAGAATGAGTACAAATGTTGACCTAACTGTATGCAATCTACTATTTTTGATTTACATATCCATTAAATCCTTTACAATAATAATATCACCTTGAGTGATGGATGAATACCTTTTCTCTATCTGTCGGTAGCCTCTATTCTATTCATGAAAACTAATTTCAATCTATTTGTGTTCTTCTGCATGAATTCTCTGTCTGATCTCTAGTTGCTCTTCGTGGCTACTATCTTCATTGAACAAATTGTATTCTCAATGGATTGAGAACCTATTTATACAAGTATTGACCTATCTTGGAATTCATAATTTACAACGTTAACTCTCAGATCCAAGGTTTACAACTTGACCTTGATCTTTAGTTTGCATGTTTTAAAATAGTAAAACTAATTAAAACAATAAAGATTACATTTCTTCCTTTGCACATAATGGATTTAAAATAAAATCACGAAGTTATAAATACAACTTCAGTGATTTATCTGATGTGAAAAGTCAGATCCACTTTTTACGGGATGTAACTGACTGTCGGTTCTTGGTTGTCAATTTGAGCTTGCAGTCTGTTGGCGTTCCTTGACTGAACTATTCATCGGGTTCCTTTTATCTATCGGGTTCCTCTCTTTTATTTATTTTTTGGTATCACTGTTGTTACTCGTCAGGTATCGTTTACCTTTTTTTCATCGAGTAACACTTTAACAGTGTTTGTTGGGTAACATTGGCATTGGATAGTACTATACACTATCTGTCGGTGTATAGTAAGCCAATGGTGCAGATCATGTTTTTCTCTAACTATACTAATTGAAAAATATAATTCCTTTATTTTGTAGGGGTAGGGGAAGAACCAATGAACCTCTAAGGTGTTTAAACTACAATCAGTTAGACTACCATGCAGGGAGATGCCCTGAGAAGAGGAACACCAATCAAGGTGAAAGAAGAGCATAGTTGGTCCAAGAAGACAATCAAGAACTAGAGGCTGAAGAAGGAACAATCCTGATGATGAGACAAGCCTTCTTGCAATTACCACACACTCAAGAACCATCACAAAGGAAGAATCTATTTGGAACAATGATCAAGTGCCAAGGAAAGGTATGTAACTTGTTAATAGACTCTAGTTCAACAATGAATTTAATTTCTAAGGAAATGGTACAGAAATTAGAATTGAAGAAAACATCACATCCTTTCCCTTATAATGTTTCTTGGCTCACTAAAGGCAACAAACCCTATTCACTCAACAAGCTATGGTATAATTTTCTCTAGGAGACTTCAAGGATAAGGTCTTATGTGATGTTGTAGAGATGGATTCTTTCCATCTTATACTTGGAAGACCTTGGCAATATGACATAGATGCCACCTATAGTTGTAGGAAAAACACCTATACTATTATTAGGGATGGAAAAAACTTTACAATGAAGCCACTACCTAATCAAAAATCAGAGAAGGAACCCATTGTAAGTATGATAGGGGAAAAAGAGATGGTAAAAACATTGAAAGAATTAGAAGAGGAAAGTTTCATATTGATCATGAAGCCTAAAGAAAAGGAAGAATCTGATAAGATAGTAGTCATACTAGTAGAGGTCAAGGAGTTGCTAAACAAATACAGTGATGTCATAAAAAATTATCTACCCTCTTCCCTCCCATCCCTTAGAGATATAACTCATCATATTGGTCTAATACCAGGATCCTCATTTCCAAACAAGGCACCCTATAAGATGACTCCAAATTAGAATGCAGATATTTCTAAACAAGTCTAAGAAATGCTAGCTAAAGGCTTAATACAAAAAAATCTCAGTCCTTGTGCATTCCCTCCTGTCTTAGCACCTAAAAAGGATGGAATATGGAGGTTATGAACTGATAGCAGGGCTATAATAAAAATAACAATCTGATACAGATCCCCATCCCAATTAGGATTGAATACCTTCTTGATCAACTTGGGGCTGCTTTTTACTTTTCCAAAGTAGACTAAAAATTAGGATATCACCAAATAAGAATTAGGCCAGGAGACGAATGGAAGACTGCATTTAAGACAACTGAAGGGTTATTTGAATGGCTTGTAATGAAATTTTGGCTAAGAAATACCCCAAGAACATTCATGGGACTCATGAATGAAATTTTCATTGATTTCATTGGCAAATTTGTTGTTATTTACCTTGATGATATACTGATTTTCAGTAGCAGAAGAGAAGAACATCTAAACCATTTGGAGCAGGTGATAAAGAGACTTCATGACCACAAGCTCATCATCAAATTTGATAAATGTACCTTCATGCAGAGGGAACATACCTTTTTGGGGTTTTTCATCTCTAAAGGGACACTAAAAATGGATCCTAGTAAGGTGGAGGCCATTGTCAATTGGCCCACTCCAAGAAATAAAGGTGAGGTAAGGAGCTTCCATGGTCTTGCTACTTTATATAGAAAGTTTATAAATAACTTCAGTCATGTATGTGCTCCCATGATAAACACCATTAAGGGTGGAAAGAAAACTAAGTTTGCTTGGAAAAATGAAGCTAACAATGCCTTTAATTACTTGAAGAACAGGGTTTCTCAATATCCTATCATGACCTTACCTGATTTTAGGAAGGTGTTTACTATTGAGACATATGATAGAAACCTGTCCATTGGTGTTTTCCTAAGCCAAGAAGGGAAGCCTATAGCTTTCTTCTCTAAAAAATTAAATGATGCTAAGAAAAGATATTCAACTTATGACCTTGAATTGTATGCAGTAGTGAAGGCCCTTAAAAAATGGAGACACTACCTTTTACCAAAAGAATTTGTTATCTATACTCACAACCATGCACTAAGATTTCTAAATTCTCAGGAAAAATTGAGTTTCAAGCATATAAAGTGGATGGAATAATTGCAGGCATACACCTTCACATTAAAGCACAAGAAAGGTAAAGAAAACAAGGTTGTTGATGCCCTCAATAGAAGGGTTGTTTTGATTGAATAAGTGCAACTAAAAGGTATTGGGATTGATGCTCTTAAGCATCTATATGTAGGTGATCCAGACATTAGACAGGCATTCAAGGTTTGTTCTCTACTAGTAGGAAAATATCACACTGAGATTTCTGAATTCCTCATTCAAAATGATCTCTTGTTCAAAGGTTCCCAAGTTTGCATACCTAGGTGTTCTATCAAACTCAATATCATCAAGGAGAAACATTGTGGTGGCATGGGTGGCCATTTTGGAATAGATAAGACCCTAGACCAGATCAAGAGGAGTTTCTTTTTGCCTACGATGGAAAATTATGTCAAGAAATTTGTGGAAGCATGCACAATCTGTCAGCAAGCTAAGGGTGTATCTACTAATCAGGGGTTATACCAAACTTTGCCAATCCCTACTAGGCTTTGGGAGTCAATCTCCATGGATTTTTTAATGGGCCTTCCTAGGAGTAAACATGGATTTGACAGTGTCTTTGTGATTTTAGATAGGTTTAGAAAGATGGTGCACTTTGTCCCTTGCAAAAGTACAAATGATGCCTCCCACATTGCCCAAATCTTCTTCAAAGAAGTTTTTAGAATTCATGGACTACTAAAGACAATAGTCTTAGACAGGAATGTTAAGTTTCAAGGACATTTTTGGCATACACTCCATAAGAAATTGGAGACAAACTTAACCTACAACTCTGCATATCACCCAAAAACTGATGGCCATTTAGAAGTGGTGAATAGATCACTTGGGAACCTTCTCAGATGTCTAACCAAGAAACATAATAAAATTTGGGATGTCATCCTCCCATAGGCAGAATTTTCACTTAATGATCTCCTTAATAGATCTACTATCAAAACACCTTTCCACACCATAGATAACTTTAAGAAGCCCCCTCCTAGGAAAAAGTGTAAAATCCTAGCGAATCATACATTAATTTAGGGGGAAAAATGTATTGATGATGGCAATTTTTTTTGCCAAATTAGGAAAATAATATAAAGGCAAAGGCGATTTTTTCCCTTCCCAATGAAAATTTCTTAAAATCCTGGTGAATAATACATTAATGCGGGGGAAAGTATATATTGTGTGAGGTGAATTTTTTTCTATTAAAGTACATACATTATAATATTTGAGGCAAATTTTTTTCTATTAAAGTAAATACATTATAATATATGAGGCGAATAATTTTTTGTTGAAGGGAAAAAAAATATATGTGCTGGCAAATTTTATGTGCCTTTTGAATTTTTTTTTCTTTTGGCTAATCTATCATTAAGTATGGGAAAAATAAATATTTTATTGGCAATTTTCAAAAGATGAGACTTGTCAATGCATCATGTGGGCCAACACCAGCTAATAACTTGTTTGCAGATTAAACACATGTTGGTATCCATAAGCACAAAAAGTTACATCGACACACAACCTAACAGTAACATCCATCATTTTATAATGATAAATGTCTTATTTGAGACCATTTGATGATCCTAGATCAATGGCTGAAGTTTAATTTCGGCCCAATTTCTTGAAGGAAACATAATTCTCCAGGAATTCAATGGAATAATGAAATGTATAAAATTAATCTACACCATAATTATTATCTAATTAATGCAACATCACATAATGACATCATTATTTACACGTATCAAGTCTTACATCTGTTTAGGTGGATGGTTGATAATGTATCACAATTGTCGTTAATAAAAGAAATGTTTTATCACTGACACTAAATCTGGCTATTTCTAATTTTACACAGTTGTGCTTTTAACATGAATGAATGTGCTTTTAATATGAAAGATTTACATAATTTTGAAGGAAAAATGAATTAATTAGGTTAGAGAAAGAATTAAGGGCTATTTATTGATGATCTACGCTCCCTTCTTCTTCAATTCTCCTTTGGTTTGGGTCTGCCTTTGCTAGTGCTTGAAAGATTGTCTCTAGTTTAGGTTTTTAGGTTATATTAGTATAATTTCAGATATTTTGGTAGTTGTTTTTTTGAATATGGACACTCCTATCTATTTGATAAGCACATCTGTGGAGGAACAGAAGGCCTTTTTAAGCCCAGTCTCAAACCAAACCCTTGAATCAATTTGCAAGGAGTTTGGAGCCTTAACAAATGAGGCTGTGAGGATGGTGCTGGGCAGTGAATTTTTGGAAAATCTTGATAGGTACTGAGTTAACATGGACATTACGTCCCATTTTTTGGCATCTCTTTTGGACCTTGGGGGAGAGAAGGTGGATATGCTTCTTCTGTTAAGGAAGCTATTCAAACATGAATTCCTGGGTGACGTTGTTGAGGTTACTATTTATACAAAATTAGGGGTGGGGATCCCTTGGGCAAGTGATTTACACAAGATTTTTGAGTCAGACAAAGATGTGGCCATTCAACCTTTTCTTTTGAACCTGGATGTTCAGCAGTTGACTTGTCATAGGAAATGGGCGCAGATTGGTAGGGATTTTCTTCACAAATGGTTTCTGTTGGATAACTTGGTGGACTACAGATGGTTGTATGAATTCACAGAGCTTGTCATCTCTGAAAAGTTCTACTTAGAAGGAGGGGAAAATCCTTAGTGTTGTGTCCCTACGGCCTTCGCCTAAATTTTTTGAAATTTTCACTATAGTAGGTTTTGTCTTTAAAGTTTTGTAGGGACTTCAAGTGAAAGTCTCTAAGTCCGAAATTCCAAATATTGTAAATTTATAGAAAATATTAATGAAAATTTTGCAACATCATTTTAGTTTATTTTTATGGATTTAATTGTAAAATATGTATGTGTGAGTCCTGACATATGTGATTTTATAATTTGTGAAATTGAAAATGAACCAAACAAATGTCAAATTTTTAATGTATGACAATATGTTATTTATTTAACAGTAATATTACTTAACTTTTTCATGTATCATGTCACATGTGTGACTATGTGACTGCCGAATTGTGAAATTTTAAAGTAGTTATTCTTCAAACTTTAAAGTAAAACTAAAATCTAAAATTAGCAAATGCCAAATGGCAATTCATAAAACATCTAATAATTACAATTTACAGACTCCCAGTCACGTTGAGTTAATATCTCCTCTTTGGTAGTGGAGTTGTTCGCTGTAACTAGAAACTACAAGTGATATTTACATTTGGCAACTGCATGTGGTATGTACATTGTACTATCAACTATGAGCATTGATATTGTCGACACGTACCTTAAACCTATTTGTTTAGAACCCTAAATTGTAAATGTATTAATCAAGACCATTGATTGATGTAGATCAATGGCTAGAGTTTTATCTCAGGCATAGTTTCTCAAAATGAATGTCTTGTTAGAGTGACAGTGACATTCTTTAGTTGTCAGGAAATTTGCATGGCTTCATAAATTGTACTAGTACAAACTGTAGTTATTAGTATAGTGACCACTGGCTATATTAGTAATTTCCCACACTCATGCATTAATGGGAATGATTTGCCTAAAGATATGGAAGATATGGAATAGGGCTATTAATAGACATTATTGCTTGCTTCTTCATCAATTTCAATTTTCTTTTGTCTTTCAGCCTCGACCCTCGAATTTCAATTTTTTGTTTAGTTTGAAGATTTATGTTTTTAGTTTAGGCAGAGATGGACACACCAATTAGGTTGAGAAATACATCCACTAATGAGAAAAATCCCTTTTTGGGAAAGATACTAGATGAAGTACTCACTTCTATTTGCAAGGAAGTGGGCTCTTTCATTAACAATATTGTGTTGATGGTGCTCGGCCATGAGTTCATTTGTAATGAGAAGAGATACCCGCGTCAACACAAACTTTACATCCAACTTATTGGCGTCTCTTCTCGACCTCGAAGGAGAAGGTATAAATTCTTATGATACTGCGGAATGTTTTCAAGGATCAATTTTTGGGGGATGACGTCCAAGTCATTGTCTTCGCAGAACTGAGGTTGGGTATCCCTTGGGCTGATGAAATTGAAAAGCTTATCTAGTGAGGTAGAAATGTGGAAATGCAACCCTTCCTAGTGAACCTTAATGAAAGACAACTGACGTGGCATCAGAAGTGGGCACGACTGGGGAGGGACTTCCTGTGGAAGTGGTTTCACCTCAATGACTTCAAGGAGACAAACTACAACTGGCTCGATGAATTCAGGGAGATTATCCTCAATAGACAATTCTTCTCAGATAGGGATGGAGATGAAGACCCTTAGTGTTTATGTTCTTGAAATGGGTTTCCGCATTTCATTTTGTTTTTTTGTTTTTTCTTATATGATCAATCAGTGCCCTTGTGGGAACAAATTTTGTAACTGTTTGGATACTTCCCATTTTGTGGGTAAACATACTTCCCATTTTGTAGGGGTTTATGGTGCGACTATAGTCTAAAGTTAAACTCTATAATTATAAAGTATATTATAATATTAGTGATGTAAATTTTAGAAATAATTAATGAAATTTTTTTTGTTTGACTCTTAATAATTATTGCAATCTTTCTATCTTCCTCCTGAAACAAGACACATATCAGTGTGTGAGATAATAGATTGTCTGCGTAATATTGTTTAATTGCAATTTAGTAAAGAAATCTGAAGACTTAATATTGTTTAATTGCAATTTTGTAAAAAGACTTTACTTTTGATAAATAATAAATAATAAATCATATGCCCATTCACATTGCCAAATTGATGTGTGAATCTGTGATATCATATAATATGAACTAAAAAAATGTAACAATGTTTAATGTATGTGTGTGATTTATTTAAGAGTATTAACTTAATTTTTCCATGTCAATGACAAATCTAATTATCATTATGTGTCATGTGTGCGAATGCGAATGTGGAATTGTAAAATTTTAAAGCATTTTATAAATTATGGTTAGTAATAAATTAATAAATAATTAGACAGTTATCTGTGATTGCAATATTTTAATTAGTTATTTTTATATTAGACAATTTCAATATTTAATCTTATTTAAATTTTATAAAATTTTGGCGTATGGTGTTACGTGTAACTATATTTCTGGCGACCGTTGGATGAGTAGAGATCAACAAGTACAGTGTATTTTGGGCTGAAAGGGAAAATAAATCCCATTTTTGCAATCCTATTCTGAAATCGCGACACATGACCACTCACACAATCGGTGTCATCTGATAAATATAATTTAAAGTAAATAAATGGGACCCGCCACACATGATTCGATAAATATAATTCAAAGTAAATAAATGGGACCCACCACACATGATAGTGGCTTCTAGTAACTATTGAATGAGTAGAGATCAATGATGTACGATGTATTTTGGGCTGAAAGGGAAAAGAAATCCCATTTCTGCAATCCTATTCTGAAATCATGACACATGTACACTCATTCAATCAGACGTTACATGAAAACTCACACAAGCAGTGTCATTCGATAAATATAATTCAAAGTAAACAAATGGGACCCACCACACATGATAGTGACTGCCAGGGACCATTGGATGAGCAGAGATCAATGACATATGGTGTATTTTGGTCTGAAAGGGAAAAGAAATCCCATTTTTGCAATCCTATTCCAAAATCACGACACATGTACACTCATTCAATCGGACGACACGTGACCACTCACATAATCAGTGTTATCTGATAAATATAATTCAAAGTAAATAAATGGGACCTGTCACATTTACAAATTATGGTGACTTCCACTTACCGTTGGATGACAGAGATCAATGATGTACATTGTATTTCGAGCCGAAAGGGAAAATAAATCCCATTTTTTCAATCCTATTCCAAAATAACAACACATGTACACTTATTCGATTGGTGTCATTAGATGATGAGTGAGGACCGAAAGACCAAAAGATAAAGGAATATTAAAAAAAACTAGTGACTGTTGGATGAACACAGATCAACAATGTGCAGTGTATTTCGGGCTGAAAGGGAAAATAAACCCTATTTTTACAAACCTATTCTGGAATCATGACATGTGTACACTAAGCTAAGTTTAATTAAAATCATAATTGGAGTAAAAGAGTAACTTAACATTTAATAAGTAATAACCTCAATTTGATCACAAACTGAACAATTAAGTGACACATATCCTAGTGACCTCAGATATCTAGAGAAGCAATAAAAGTTAACAAGAGTGATAGTAAAAGTTAACACGACTGACTAGTCACGACTGATGATTCATTACAACTCATTATTGTACAATTTTAACCTAAGTTTTTATAATTTTATTTCTTACTAGTATACTATATTAGAGATTCAGAAAGGGGTTACAGCTTCTAGGTTGAGGATTGAGGAATGCAACAGAGTTTCTCAGCTCTCTACCCACCCAGTTTGCACAAATTGAATTTTTGGGTAAAATAATGAACACCCACGTCCCACCCTTTAAATTTTTAAAATCTAGAGGTTTACTGTTTAGATTGTACTCATAGAATTAGGGTTGAATTTTTAAACACGCCTATAAATTGTAGTTGTCACCTGTGTAGAATTTTTTGAATTTTCATACAAGTAAATAGTAATAGTAGTATACCATGGTCCACGATGGAAAAAACACATACCAAGAGTATGATTAAAGGGAAAAGAAAGGAAACCAAGATAATAAACTTCCACAAATTGGTTAAAACACCAGGTTTCACTGATGAATTCCATGATATTTTTTATCCTGTTATCTGGAAATAAGGGAATCATGGAAATTAGATTTGCACTTGAAAATAAGTGGAAAAATCCAATGAAGGATTCAAAATTTTGTCCATTTAAAAACACGTTAAAGGAAAAGACAAATAAAATTGCACTGTGGGTTTTTGGGTCAGCACGCATGACGTTACCTCAAGTATTCCCTTGTCTAGAAATTGTCAATCTCTGCGCCCAAAATTATGATGAAAATAGAAAATCAATTGTCAATAAAAATACTCAGGAGGAAATTTTTTCGATAACAGAGACTAAATTTGCTAGTCTGTTGGACCTAGGGTTTGAAGCACAAAAATCAAACATGCACATTGACCTGGGAAAGATGGTAGAGACTTATGAAAAAATAGATGCAAAATAGAAAGATTCATATATTAGAGGAATAACAAGTAGTTCTAGTCTGGATCTAGATCATAAGCCTCCTTATGATTATGATATTTTTGTGCAATGGGTTCAGGATAGTATTTCCTTGCTAGCATTTTTTTTGGGATTGGATAGTAACAAAGAAGTGGGTGCCAGCATTCTTGAAATGATTTTTCATATTCATTGTGAAAAAGAACCAGTAAAATATAATTTTATTGAGCACACTATTCATTGCATGCGAACAATTGCTAATGATTAAAAGAGGTTCACATAAGACATTTAGGTTCACAACCTACTCGTGCTATCTTCTTTTAGCAAACTATCGTGCAATATTTCAGACAAAAAAGCTTCAAAGTCAGGTCCAAAATGAAATATATGAATGTACACCTCTGATAAGGATGAGTGATAACACAAGGAACTATAACAATTTTGTAGACTTCTTTTTGGAACCAATGTATCATAAAATTATAGGCACTCCATTGCCCAGATTGCTTGTGTCTTGTAGAGATTGCATTCAACTCCGTAGTCAAATACAATTGGTTGACTGGTACTTCATGGAAGACTACACTGTGTTAAGGTTTTATGGTTTAGTGGTAGAACCCTAAAAACTTCCAATACATGTTACAGAGAGGGTATTTGCATTGGAATATGTTTGGAAGATGGAGAGAACAAATTCACTCTTTAATAGTCAGCAAAATAAAATGTTATTTCCTTCCTTGCCTTTCTCATTGGGAGGGTTCACATTTGAGAGAAGAGGATTCAAAGTGGCAGAGGCTTTTTTTTTTCTTCAATTTTTCACTTTGATGTTGATAGTCACTAGAAGTATGATCCACTAAACATAATTGGATCAAAGCTTAGAGCGAATGGGAGCTTCGCAATAAAATGTCAACATGAAAGTATTTCATTGATAGAAAAATTTAAAACCATGGAGTCCTGGGATGAGGTAAAAAAAGAGATGGATAAATACGCCGCTGAAAATAATATTTCAATATAGGAATTATCATCACAAATTATTGCATTGCACAAGCAGAAACTAAAAGTGCAGCAAAAGACATCCTACAATTTCTACCAACAAGTTGCTCAACCATCTACAAAAGCTATTTCAAATAACATAACGCTTCAATGTAAAGATGATAATTGGACTGCAACCAAAATAGAAGATTGTTGGGAAATGAGGAAGAATATCAGCGAGCCAAAGACCTCTGTAGATCTTTATGATGCGGACAAGGATGAAATATTTAGAGATTTGTGGAATGTAGAGCATCCTGGTCAAGCACATCCTAGTGATTATGATGATCAAGATACTAATTTTGATGGGTGGGTTTCTGTGACAATTGATACTGGAGTCAGTGCGTCCATAAAAGAAAAATATGGCAAAGGGGCAAAGATGGTAGAAAAATGGATTTTCCAAGTAGGGGTGGTCTGGGTCCCATAGGAGAAGGGAATTGGTATCCAATTACCACACCCACTCCACCAAAATGTGGTAGGGGACCATTAATTAGAAGTTCATCAGAAAAAGGTACTACTCAGTCTCATGCCCTTGCACCTTCATTTGTTCCAGCTTCAAATCTAGTTCCACCTTTTCCAAGCACTCAGATTCAATATGAATCAAGTGCCACTACCACTTGTGGGGATGGCATGGGTAGTACTAGTGGTCTGAAAAGGACATTACAACTGGACACAAAATCAATGGATCCTAGAGATCAAGGTAGTGTAAAGAAGCAAAAGGTTATGACAACAATGCCAATGGTGTTTGTGATTGTGAGTCAAACAATTTCCACACCTTCAAGACAAAACCCTCCAAACACTCCAAATACTCCACTTGTAATGGGTCAGGGTGTTACTGCTACTAATCCTCATGGTGCAATTATTAGAACCATAGGTGGAAGCTCGTACATAATTGCAAGTTCTATTTCACCTTTCAAACATTCAATAGTGTTAGAAAACCTTGATTTTTGTTACAATGATTTTGTAACTAACTTTGAGAAAACAAAAAATAGGAATAGACAAAATACTAAGAAATTGAAGAGGGATGCAGTTGCTATAGCTCATGATGCAGAACCTGCATCAAATAGGTTATTTCTCACATATGACCCAAAGAAAGAAATGATGGAGTTCATGGTTGTTATGCCCCAGCTAGAGATAACAATCCACCAGAGAGTCAGATAGATCCATCTAAATTTCAAGTTAGCACCGTCCAAATGGATTTATCAAAAATTAAAAATGTGGACAAGATAAATGTGTTGAAAATGACCAACCAAGTTGTCTACAGTTCAGTGATGAAGTTGGAGGGAGAGAATGCAAAGCTTCAGGACAGAATAGAAAAGTTATAGGTAGACCTGGAAAATGAAAAGGCAAAGGAGAAATCAGCAAATAACAGGTGCAAAGAATTAGAGAAAAGGATAAAAAATTCATCCTCTAAAGAAGCAATTGTTCAGCAAGAACATATGGAGGTAGAACTAAAATTTGTGAGGGAAAAATTGGAAGAGAGCAATAAAAATCTTGAGGATGAAAAAGCCCCTTCAGTAAATTTATACAAAAGCATGGAGAGTGCAGCACAAGTAAACAATAAATTAAAGAAAGAATTGGAGGATGAGAGGGTAAAATTAAAATAGTGGGAAGATAAAGAAAACCAGAGGGAAGAGGAAGTAGAGAAAATAAAAAAACAGAGTGAACACCAGTTTTCAGAATTGAGAGAAGAGCTAAAGAAGGCAAATAAGATAACTAAAACTTACGAAAACAACTTGAATGACCAAATGAAAAATACAGTCAAGAAAATTAAAAGAGACCTTTGGGGGAAAATAAAGGTGACTAGTGATGGGTTGTGTGATTGGTTTGAATTGAATGAAATTCTTAGAGTTGTTTTTGGGAATCTCAAAGAGCACATTGACAATAAATTTTTTTTTTGTCAGAGAGAGAAAACTGCTAAATAGATTTTGAATAAAATCAACACAACCAATGATAGGCATTTGGAAAGAAAGGAAATTTAGGACTGTACTCTTGCATCAATAAAAGAAACCTTTGTCTTACAAAAATGTCAAAAACTAAAGGAATTAGAGGAAACTCTTGGCTTATTTGAGACAAAGCTCACCAAGATGAACCAAACAACAACCAAAATGATAGGTCATAGTTTACTGAGTCCTGGTCCTAGTAACTCATTAAGGAATTTCATTGGAAGAGAAGCTTACAAAAAAAGGTTGGAGGAGACAATGAGGACTAATTTAGGCAAGCTTCCTTAGGACACAACTCATGAAGGCATTGCAAACTGCATCAAACCATTGACAAATTTGAATGCAGTATTGGAAGGATCATTGCTTTCAAGTCAGTCAAACAAGTATGAATGGATGATGAGGTTGCAGGTCATCTAATATAACTTGACAAATATTAACCTTCCAAATGACGTAGAATGTAGCTTATTAAACAAACTGGTAGAATCATCTAATCAAAAATAGAATGTGAAAGTACTTTCAGTTTCAATCATCTCTATATTATTTATCTATTGGCTTGAATTAAGTTAAAAGTAACAAGTTTGAACTTTGTTTTTTTAACAGGATCAATGTAGCAGATACTATAATGCTATTGCTAATTTACTAAATCGACCTGTCAAATGTAGAAATGTACAGTTGTAGATATGGTGTACTGGTCTTGAATCTTACTGATTTTGATTTTGAGACTTCACATTAGGCAAATCGACCTGAAGCTATTGTTTCTCCCTTGTTTCTATAAAAGGGAATTCAAGGTCATTTGCTAAGGGTAATGAAATTGAAATTGGGTATTGACTCTTGATTCATAATTCATTTCCAATTCACTTTTGCAAACAGAATCACACAAAGCTGTGTTCTACTTCTTACTACTATTAATGAATGAATTATTACATTATGTCATATTTGTAAATAAATGAATGAGAACCTCTATTTCTAAGAATTGTATCATATGAATTGCTATATTTTCAAAAAAATAAAAATAAAAACTTTAAGAATTGTACCATATGAGCTGAATAATGCAAAACAAAACCATTATTAATTGTAGAATTCATGAGATTATCAACCACATTCATGTTTTTGAATTTTGACATTGGAATATGATATTATGCATGATTGATGAATGATGTTGAGATACAAAAACTGATAGTAGACTACAACAAAATTTTTAATAAATACCTAGGACCTATTACTTCTACAAAGGTTCAAGTTTCCACATCATCTCATTATCAGGATCCTCAGATTCATCGCTATCAACTTCATAGCCTCCTTGGTTCCTCGATATGTTTTTTGCACTCTACATACCTCCACTTAACTCAAGTTCAATGCTAGCATTACAAATACTAGTACATGAGTCAATGACAGTCACATCATTGTCTCTAGCACTCCCAATTTTGTTTGAAATGTTACCCAGCCCTCCTCTCTGACATTTATTCCTCCACAATTTCAGTGCCCTGTCATAAGGAAAAGTATGAACTTCATACCTAGATGTATAGAGCCTCAAGAAATTTTCCAAATTCTTGTCTAGTTTGTTTCTTATCTTTGAATTTAGGAACCCCAAAGCACTAAAAACTCTCTCATCCTTCACCGACTCCAATATCATGGTCAGACATAAATTAGCAAGCTTGAAAAATTCTGATATTGAATCAATCAACATTTCTCTCTCAACTAGATATTTCCAAAGCCTTGTTGTCAATCCATCTTCATGGGGGTTCTCCATAATATTATATTGTTCCCTCATTGTCTATGAAAAATGGCCCAATTGTTCTCTCATATGAGATTCATCTAAAATTCCATTTAGAGTTACTCCATTTAACTCTTTGGTTTTGCAAAAATGATCTATCAAAGTTAGTAGCTTATTTTGATAATCCTTCAAATTTTTCATGCTCCAATATCGAGGAAACACAATAGACATGGATTCAAGTAGTTTGACTGGAGGGAATCTTACTCTAATCTCTGAGGAAAGATCATAGGCAATGTGCTTCACAGAAGTAGTTACAGACTCAATGATTTTGGTAAAGTCTTCCCTTTTAACACTTGATACTTGCTTCGTGTTCTTCCTTCCTGGTTCCTTGGACTCAACCCTGGCATAGTAGTACATTGGTATCTCAACTCTGCATACTTCTGCACATAACTCCCCATTTACATCGATCTTTAAAAAGTTGTCAGGATTATCCAAATCTGTGATTTTAAGCCATCTGGAAAATTTTACATCATCACATCATCGATAGAGATTATCTAGCATCATGCATGTCAATTTACAAAGCACAACATATTCTACAATATACATTGCTCTTTGCTAGGCATTTTTCATTATATTTCTCATTTCCTCCAGTAGTGGGAGAATACCTGCTAAATTTAAGAGTGTCTCTACATTAGTTAACCTTCGTAGCAACTCAAGAAATTTTGGTAGCCCTGCTTCTTCACGACTTGAGTTCATTAGACCAAGAAAAAATTAATATTCAGAAAACACTCAATGCGTTGGTCCATCCAAAGATATCCATCTAGTAGCATTATCCTTTAGAAGCTTGTTCCCATTGGTTAGTCCTTTGACAAAGTGTTGAAATTACCTCAATCATTTCAGACTTCGACAAAAGTATTGGTAGAGCTCTTTGGTTAAAACTTCAATTTTTTGTACTGGACCATGCTTGCTAACAACTCCAAAAGCTAGATTCATTCTACGGGTCATGCAGTGAATGAGAGTAACGTAGGGTGCACAAGAATATTATATCTTTGTGAAAAGATGCCCCTGTGGCCTTGCATTACTGAAGCTCCATCCACTCCAACACACAACAACTTATTGGCAATTTTTGTCATTTATACCTCCATATTCAATTAGAGATCTCTTTACTAGTTCAAATAGATTTTCAGCTATCACATTATCCTTGATTTTAGCAACAATTAGTAGATGAGGTTGGTGGACAAAATTGTGTATAGTATAAACATGCATGCATACCCAAAAAATATTATCTACTAATGTAACCTTGTCTAGAGACAATGCAATAAAATTTGAGTCTTTAATTTTTTCCTTTAGATCCTCTTTTCCAACATCGGCAAGACAACTTTCTCATTCCCATCCACTATTTACTGAACAGTGACTGTTAGGATAGTTAGGGACTTTCAGAAAGTGTAATAAATCACTCAATGATGGGTAGTCTATCATAGGGTGCCCTCTACTCAAAATATTAAAAACAAAACTTAACTGAACAACTTTTCCCATTAGTTCTACTTCCAATGCTTTTCCAAAACAAGCTTCAATAGAGCCTTTAACTTGAGCAGGCTTCATTTGTATATTCAGCTAAAATTCATATAATTCTGCATTCCTAACATGTAGAGATTCATCCTTTGTTTTCCATCTTATCACTAATTTTTCAACTCTATCTATTGTTTTCTTTTCGTAAACTTTACCCATATGCTTCTCTATGGTGTCAATTTTTAACTGCAACCTCTTTTCCTTCTTATTTATCTTGGTGCAAATCTTACATCTGCATTCTACCAGAGGCTGACCTTCAATTGGATTGTCCACTGGTTCAATGAATGGATACTTTGACACCCATTCTATTTGAAAATTCCTCGACAACTCCCACTTCCGATCATTTTTTGAATTATTTTTTCTTTTCTTTTTCTCTGCACCATTGTCATCTCTGACATTCTCAGTCTCCTCCAAGTTGATTATATCATTATGGCTACTCTGAGTATTTAAATAAAAATCCTCTTCAAGTTCATCGTGATCTGAGATATCAGGTTTGCCTACTTAAATCTACTTGTGATGAAGCAGCTTTTCTGATTTTGGATAGAAACATTTCCAACACCATGACCAAAGTACGATGATAAGGTTCTATGTTTTGATGGCCTCTCTTTAGGTTTGATATGGTTTCAGTAAATGAAGGGATTATGATCTCCCAGTAAGTAATCTCAATTCCATTATAGGAGAATTTTATGCATTGGTGATAAGTATATTTGGAATGCATTTCCTAGAATGAATCTGTGGACGACCTAAGAGGATATTGTAGGCTAGTTCAAGGTCAAGAAATATGAAAACCACATCTTTAACCATAAGCTTGACTCTAATTAGAAAGGTAACTAACCCCTTGGAAGAATTTTCCTCTTCATTGTAAGATTTTATTGTAATTTTCTTTTTAGGTTCCACAACCTTTTTATAGAACCCCAAAGCTATGAATAATTTCAAGGTACAAATGTTTATACCCACTCCTCCATCTACCAAAAGTTTCTTGATACATTTTCTATAGATATAATATTCAATTTATAAAGGTGCATTATGAGGTTATTGTGCAATGGAGTCATCATTCTTAGTGAAATTAAGGGAATGGGGTGAGGTTATATGAACCACCATGGCTTGAAATTGGTCACATCAATGTTTTTTGGTGCAGGTGCTTATGAAAGAGATTTGTTAATGATAAAATTATGTGAAAGTAATAGGAATAAGATATAAAAGATGGATATATGTTCGGGCACCTTCCCTAATTGATCCAAGAGATTATATTTTTAATCTAGAGCAAGAGGTTTTGATGTAGTTCCTCAAAGTGTAATTGTGCTTTAGTGTATGTTAACATTGCATTCGAGATCTTTACTCTTAATAATTGTGGTAGACACATGATTATCTCCTTCAATAATGCTATTAATACTATAGTCATAGGAGATGTTGGTATAGTTTTCACTTTGGTCTAATTTATATATTTTTTCTTTCTCATGTTTAGGCAAAGGGTCTTTGAACATTTCATGATCAACATTGGTGGAAGTTTCTCCATCAAATATGATTTTTATTTGGTCTATAAGATCTTGAAGGAGATGCTTAAGTTTATTGAAATTGTTTTCTGTGTGTTCTTTGTGTCTATTATACTCGCATTGTGGGTTTACATTGAGGATTATACTCCCTCACTTCAAATAATATGATAAGGTTGTGTGCAAGGAGTTCTTTCATGGCTAATTTAATATATTGTACCAAATGTGTGAATGTTCTTTAGGTATAGGAATTTGTGTGGATTTTTGTTTAGTTCAATCATTAATACATTTGATGCTCAAAACATGTTGTGTGGTCTTAACAGTTTTAGCATCTGCAACCCCATCATTAATTGTATTCTTGTTTTTGGACCAAAAATGAGGTTTTTCATTGTTGCTTGAACTAGTGTAGTATTTTTTTGACTTTGTATCTTCATGTCTTGATAGTTACTTCATCAAGAAGAGCTTGTTCAATTTTCAATTCTCTTTCTATGACCTTTTCAAAAGAATCTAGGCATTAAACACATAGTTGGAACCCAATCTGTCGATTTAAGTTTAAGAAAAAGTGACCAATCAATTGTTTGTAAGGAATATTATAGGGAAATATATTAGCTAAATGTATCAATTTTTTTAAGAAAGAGATAAAAGGTTCACCTTATTTTTGTTTGGTGTTGCATATATTGAACATAGTGACCTCATTATCATATTTGTAATCATAATATGCAGAACATTTATAAGCTAGTTCTTGAAATGAATGGATAGTCAGGGGTAATTGTGAAAACCATGTTAGCATAACTGATGTGGATATTATTAAGTGTTTACCAGTACAGGTTTGATGATAGGAAGATCAATTATTGTGTTGTTATGGATGTCAACTTGGTGTTGTACTTGTTGACAATGTTGTTGATGTGCTACTAAGTATTTATGCTGATGAAATCTGTGTTGCAGTAGGAATTGGAGTCTGCAATAATTTTTAGAGACTCAAGGATATCTCTAGATGCATTTTGTATGATAACATATATTGGAAAAAACAATGGAGAAAGTTATGATTGATTGAAGATAAATAGGGAAAACAAAAGAACAAACAGTGAATGATTTGATTGTTATATCAAATTAGTATGGATCCAAGTGTTGTGGTCATGATATGGATCTTGACTAGGATATGTTATTTTTATTATGATCTCTATAGGATTTGAGTATTGCAAGACACCATTTCAATTGACAGAAGATCTTTTTGTGCAAGATAGTAAAATGTATGAACTAGTTTGAGCAGTTGATATTAGATTGGTGAGTGGTGATGATGCAATCAATTTTCGAGGATGTTTTTGTGATCCAGGTGTCAAGGTCACATGGATTAACATATTTTTAATAATTATTTTCTATTTCATTGCTCGAGGTGATCAAATTTAATCAAGTTTTGGAAACGTGTTGGGAAAGGCAAATAAAGTTTGACTGTTCTTGATTCAAATTGATGTGCGATGGATATAAAGACCAATACAAATTTGATATTGTAATTAATAATTGGTAACACATTTTAGCATTCAAGGATTGAGTGGGAATGATTATAATGAATGAAATTCAAAAGTAATACATTTTATAAGTCATTTAAATGCACTAATGAACATGTAATGTATAGATCGTGGATGCGAAAGTGTGGTGAAGTGAAGATAATTTTTTTTGCAAAAAGAAAAAGTTTTGTTCTTAATTAGATCTAAAAAAGAAGAAGAGGAGTGCTACACCCAGATCATTGTACTTGTTGAATTATAATAGGTTTTGCAAGAAAATTCCTTTACCAGGTAGATCCTAACAGGTCTTGATCAGTAAATCCTTTAACCAGGTGACTCTTTAATTAGACTTTAAAAATTTTAAAAAGGTTACTCCTAATAGGGTAAAGTTCCTAACATGGCTAGAGGTAAATCCCTTGACTGAGTGAATCCTAACAAGGTCTTCTCCTAAAAAAGTATCATTGTAAGCTTCTAAGAGGACGCATTTAAGAAGAGTGAAAATATTTGTGGGTACTAGTTCCTACTATGGTTTTTCCCTGTAAATAAGGGTTTCCACGATAAAAATATTGGTGTCACTTTGTTGAATGTTTGGATGTTTATTTGAGGCACTTTATTTATTACTGTATAAGGTTTAAAGTTGATGAATGTTGTTAATGTGTTTAATAAATTGTGAAAATTTCTAATATGATAGATTAATGATTCACCCCCATCTCAATAATATTGGACCTTATATTATTAACAATTGGTATTAGAGCCTAGGTCCTCTTTGTGGTAAGCCTAACATCTTGAGGAAAAGATCCGATGATGAAGAAAGAAGGTCCTAAGTTCAAAAGAGACAACTACACAATATGGAGTGACAGGATGAAGATCTATCTGAAAGGCATGGGGTTACAGTTCACGAATCACATGGAAACAAAATATGCAAGTCCTATTGGGTCTCTTACTACAGATCAATTGAAGAAGAAACAAGAGAACATGGAGCCATTGGAGGCTATAGTAAGTACTCTATCTGATACTAAATATATTAATGTACATGGACTTGAGACTTCTTATGAGGTTTGGGAAAATTTAAAGCTAATATATGGTGGAGATATCATGTGCAAAAATATAGGGTACATAATGCAGAGGTTGAAAGGGTAAGGTTGGAAATGAACCCAACCACAGCTTGACTTGTTATCCCAGTCCTTACACCCCAATCTGACTATCAATTGGATTCTCCACTTCACTTTTCCTTCAAGACAACCACCACTATCCTTAGAAAATTTCTCTAACTTCTTGGTGTAGGCAAGGATGTCACTAAAAAATTCTTATCACACCAACCTAATGTGTTCCAAAGTTCAAACCACAACTCTTCCCAAGAGTTATTCCATATTTTATTAACCAGTGGACCACTTCTTCAATCACCACCATAAGGAGTGGATCAGGTATCTATCAATTCCAAATATCCAAGTTAGGACCCTCTGAAGGCTTCTATAAAGTCCTAATGGTATCAAGGATCAGAATGCTCTATTATGCCTAATTGGACAGGCTTATTTAGTAGCCCTAGGAATGGGGTTTTCTTAGGATAACTTTTGAAACACCCAAAACCATCCTAGAAAATAAAAACTAACCTAAAATTATTTTTTTGGACCTTTGACTAAGTTTTTCCCCCAATGCTTATAATCATACATTGTGGCAACTAGTATTACAACATGATCCTTTTTACGAAACAAGGGTCCCAAGGACCATAAAACAACCTATATCTATTGTTCCCTTAATTAATCTCATCGAATTACAAGACTTTACTTTTAGAGCATAGGTTCTCCTACAGCATACACTTAATGTAGAGGTCATCAGGGTAAGGTTGGAAATGAACACAACCACAACTTGAATTTTTCTCCTAATCCTTACACCCCAATCTGACTATCAACTAGATTCTCCACTTCAATTTTCCTTCAAGAAAACCACCACCATCCTTAGAAAGTTTCTCCAAATTCTTGGTATAGGCTAGGATGTCACTAAAACATTCTTATCAAACCAACCTAGTGTGTTCCAAAGTTAAAACCACAACTCTTCCCAAGAGTTATTCCATATTTTATGGACCAATTTACCACTTCTTCAATTACCATCATAGGGAGTGGATCATGGTTTTATGAATTCAAAATATCCAAGTTAGGACCCTCTGAAGGCTTCTGCAAATTTCTACTAGTCTCAAGGATTAGATTTCTCTATTAGGCCTAATTGGACATGCTTATTTAGTAACCTTAGGAATGAGGTTTTCTTACGATAAATTTTGAAACTACCTAATAAAATACAAAAAAACACTATATTTTTTAGTACCCTTTTGGGATATTTCCTCAATCCCAAAGACCTATATTCTAAAACTTACACTACACGACAAAGTTTACAGAAATTGCAGAGGCCTAAAAGGGCTAATTAGATCTTCTCCAAAGAAAGCCTTCAAGGATGGATTGATCAAACCAAACCAACACTTATAATAGATATTATATCCCTAAAGACACCTAATCCAACATAAAATTGATCCTATCCACTCCCTATAGGGTTGTGTGCATTAATTTGTAATTGACTACAACCGAACACATATAGATGCTCAAATAAGGCTTGGTGGCAAAGTGGTCAAACGAGATCCTCATGTTCTTCCCTTATTTAATTATAAATTAAAATACCCCTACTTACATTTCACCAAAGGCCATGAGAATCCCAATAGGGATTAACAAGTTAGGGGCACATCTCTGTAAAACCCTAATGAAACAAGGGTTTCTAGGTTAGTCTTGACAAATACGTAATTTCTCCCTTTAACTTCCACAAAATCCAATAAAACCAAGTTAAATAGAGACTCAATACAATATACTATCAAAAAATGGATAAATTCAACACCTTTCAATCACAGGGTGGTCGTACAGTACATAATAAGAGAGATATTATGAGAAAACAATGTTTATTCATTCAATATTGCCACCAAATTGATGAATACATAAAAAAATTTCTTCACGTTCGATCTTAATGAACATATATACCCCTAAACCAAATTACATAACCTATTTTCAAAGCCTAGAGCCATTGGTGGGTGTTTATGACAATGATGCAAAAGTTGTCGAGCAACTTTTGCAACTTTTGTTGCAAAGTTGCTCCACTTTGCTCCCTAGGACCTATTAGGAACCTATATGGATTGGGCGATGTAACTAAAAGCCTTCCTCTATACCCTATCTCCTTCTAGGGTATCCTATTGGTCACTTCTTTGACCTATTAGGGTTCTATCCTAACCATAATCTTTCAAGGATTATCTACCCAAGATCCTTCTCCTTCAACTTGTAGACACCAATCAAGAAATCAAAACACACATCACCTAGCCCATTAGAGCTCTTCTTGCACCATCTTTACTAACTGATCCAAATTGATCAAGAACAATCCCATATGGAGAGGTAGGCTTCTAGGATGACAATTGGATCCAATCCAATGCCTACAAACACACTTTGCAATAGAACCCTAAACGAGTTCCAAGAAACATAGAAAATTCACCCAAAATAGGGCTACAAGCAATTAGGCCTAATTAGGCACTTTTTCCGAAATAACTTGAAATTGTATGTGTTGAAACCTAACCTGTTGGGAGCATGTTAAGACATGAAAATTTTAGAGATATGCAATCAATAAACTACTTTAAACATGTCTAATAAGCATACTATGAAAACAACAAGAGATCCCATCACAACCTCCAGTGAGCCAAACAAGTGCACCCAAGCCTTGTTGATTTTCTCTTAGATAATTATGGGTGTGCTCTCCCAAAACAATATCATAATCCCACTATGATTTGATGGATGGAAACTATAATGCAAGCTAATGATGGATGAAGAGCTCAAGAACAAGTATGAAGAACTTGTCTCAAGCCATTCACCAAATTATTGAAATGAAAATGCAAACTATACTAAGATGTTATGCAAGATCAAATGAAAACTAGAAACTAGATTCATTCACCATTATTCCTAAGGTGTAATTTCTATATTATCTAAAGCATGAACATGAAAAATACTCTAAAATTCTAGCACTAAACTAGCATGATAACAATGCATAAATGAGAGATGATTTTCACTTGACAATGGCCTCTATTTATAGATTTTTGGGAGGAAGGAGAGGGATTGGATGAGGTGGAGCTCATGTGGCATCCAGATAGGTACCACATGAGGGACACATAAGCCATGCAAGAGGCCAACTTTTCTCACACATGCGTGAGAAACTTTTGATGTGATGGGTCAAGGTGTACTTAAATTACATATGTGAGGGATCTTGTAAGAGGTGTAAGGTTTTTTTTTTTCCAATGAAACACTTTTAAAAAGTGTAAGAAAGTGTCATCAAGGTTGTAAGAAACCTTGTTGGCACCAAATTAGCATGATTTTGAAAAGTAAATTTTTGGAAATTTTCTCACACATGTGTGAGCAAATAATTAGGACTAATATGTGTAGGAATCAAGAAATTAGCCTAATTAACCTTAGTTACTTAGTGAGTGGCTCTATTTGGTGAGAGTGGTGTGAGGTAGGGTAGGATCTAGGTTCAAATTAGATTTAGATTAATTTTGGTTTAGTAGAATTAATTCATGTGGATGAATAAATATATTATAAATTTATTTAAAAGCAATAAATGAGGGAAATGTATAAATAATATTTAATACATTAAAGGGGGAATAATATTTAAATTAAGATTTAAATACTATGAAAATGAATCATATTTAATTAAATAAATTTATTAAATAGATAGAAGAATATAAAAATTATAATTAATTAAAATTAACTATAATGTTATGGGAGTATTAATTAAATTAATATAAGGATGATTTTAGATGTCTACATATTTTCCCTCTTTGATGCGACGTTGAAAGTCGCGTCGTGTCAAAAAAAAGAAAATAAGATGCCTCGGAGAGAAAATTAATTATGGTGGGAGATGAGATGATGCCCCCTAGAAAAAATAAATTTTGTGGAATTTTCTCGAAAAAAGGCAGAAGAGAGGAAGAAGACAGAAAAGGGAGAAATTAGGTGGTGTCGCAAGATGATTCCTTGGGGGGGGGGGGTAAACCTAGGCTAGATTGGGGATACGATGCCCCAATCGGAATGGGGGAATAGTGAATAAATAGGATCCTTTCCAAGAGCAAAATACAAAGTGTAATATGACCTTACTAGAATGCAACCTAACTACATGATTTTCATGGGATTTATACCGTGTTAATGTTGGAGAGCACACCCTAGTTTGATTTTGTAAAAGGAGTTATGCACCATGTGCTAGAAAACACAAGTGACATGGTTCCTTTGCGTGGACTAGACTCACATACAAATAGGGTGCTAGGAACAAGAATGCAAGATATCAAGTATGATGATACCTATGAAACGTTGCTTATGAGGAGATGCAATATACCCAGATCTTTTTAGGGATTTGGGATGCATGAATATTGCCCCCAGTGAGGTATACATAGTCATAACTGAACATCAAACATAAATGCACTAACAATATATGACAAGTAGATCATACCACAAATTACATGTATTCTAACAGGTACTCACCATAACGAACCAAGATATGAAAGATCGAGGTTGTCACGAGCAGGACACATTGAAACACAAGATAAAATCAACAAAAATGCATCTTGACCAAGCGGTCATTCAGTCTAGAAGTTCTTGCCATGAACAAATTTGATGTGAGAATTGATAGAAAAATCCGACATCGGAAGCATGCATCCCGATGGGAAAAAGATTGATTGATTGAAACAAGAATTCACTGGCAATGGCTTGTGAATAGAACAAAACTTAGGAAAGTTAAGCTGTCTATTGATTTGTTGGAAATGTTTGCAGTCACTGTGTCTAGAATAAAGCTCAGTGTTGATGGGGTAAGCTCAGTTGTGTGGGAATGTGATTTTATAAGAAGAGGAATTAGATGGAATGGGATTGGAAGATAAGAGTAATTAGATAGAAGAGGAAAGTATTAGATTAGAAGAGGAATGAATGGGATAGAATTGAATTGGAAGAAGATAAATGAATTGGAATATAAGATAAATATAATGGAAGAGTAATGGATTAGATTAGAAGATAGAATGGGAGAGGAATGGATTGGATTAGAAGATAGAATGGGAGAGGAATGGATTGGATTAGAAAATAGATAAAATAGAAGAGGAATGGATTGGATTAGAAGATAGATAGAATGAAAGAGGAATGGAGTGGATTAGAAGATATATAGAATGGATGAGGAAGATAATATATTAATGGATTAATATGAATTTGATAGAATGGAATTCATACCAATGACAAGGGAGAACCAAGGAATACTAGAGATGGAGAGATGGATTGGATGAGAGATAAATGAAGGGAATGGATGGATATGTAATATTGAATGGATGAATAGGGAATGTGGGATTTAAGGATGGAGATTCAAGAACTAGGTGGTAAAGGAGTGAAATGATCCACACTAGGAGTAGCAAAATGAAGGATGGGAAGATCGGGGATAAAGGATGCACGAAAGAGAAGGATGGTGTGTAAGGGATGTGAGTGGAAGACTGAAGAATGGGGAATGAGTAGATTAGGATCCAAGGACTATGTTTCAAAGGATGCCCCCATACTAGAGGTGGGAATATGAAGGATGGAGAGATGGTGGATAAAGGATAAATGAGATGGATAGATTGTTATGAAAAGGATATGCATGGAGGGGAGAAAGGCATGTATTATCCAAAGCATGTATGGATGTATGAGTGCCTCTAGTTTTGTAAGGAAGAGAAAAGGTATGAAAATTGGAATGGATTTGGAGAAGAGTTATGAGATGGAGGGTATGAATAGGATAGGGGATATGATATGAAAAATATGGATAAGATAGAATAATGGATAATTTATAGAGAAAATACATAGGGTAATAAAGATCAAAAGACATGGAAAAGAAGGATGAAATTATATAGGATTATGGAAGGGGGATGGAGGAAATGTCTTGATCTTGATTAGGAATGGGATCATGAGATGGGTTAAGGAGGATAAGTGGATCTTGATATGGAAGGAGAGGATCTTCATATGGAAAGATGTCATAAGATGGATATGTGTCATAAGATGGAGGAATGTTTAGAGCTAGAGGAGAAGAGGAATCCATGTTATCATGCTTTGGAACAAGTTATTGACATGTGTGGACTTGTGGGGGTAATGTGATGGAGGAGGTGGAAGCTTCAACATGATTGGATGGAGGGATGGGAGACTCATAAGGATTAGGAGATTTAGGTATGTATTGATTTGGAGGGGACGGTGGTAGGTTCATGACTTGAGGGGATTTCACAACTTG
>MU227421.1:1272749-1290711 GCA_018584345.1 Thuja plicata
TTGATAATATCTAACATCCACATACTAATCCAATATACAAAACCATCAAAACTAAGTTCTAAACAGAAATCTGCATCACTCACACAAAGTATCTAATGACTTCCCCGATTACAAAATCAGGTGTCGTATACAAGCAAAGGATTCCACAGATCCATAAAGTAATACATGTGTCCCAAAATTCTGACTATATCAAAATCTGCATTGACAAGAGAACATATAAATGAGAAGTAGTGTTTAAGATTAAGTCAGACTGGGGTAGGCCTCACACTCTACCTCTATTTTTTAAGTTAGAGTCACCTTTCTTTCTATTCTTTTCCTCCACCTTTAGAGCTAGTTTATGAAACCTCTAAAATATGGTTGGTGTCCATAGACTAATCTCTTCTTGGATGTTCCATTTCAATCCACCCAAGTACCTTGCTACCTTGATTGATTCTTCTTCTTTTTGCTTGGACCTAAGACACAATCTCTGAAACTCCTTTCTTTTAGCTTGTTCACCATGGAATTCCAATTGTCTATAGTCTTCTTTCCCATTATAATACTTTCATCTTGAATATACTTCCACCATGTTAGTGCTGACCCTCTGAGTCTTGACTTGGCCACCTTGAGCTTATGTGCCTCTGTAACACCTTCACATTCGAAATGGTTCTCCATTCGTTCAATCCAATCCATCACTGCTTCAATGTCAATCTTCCCACTAAACAGTGGTATTCCCTCCAATACCTTCCCTCCTAGGGATTTTATGGCTTTTAAGAAGGGTTCTTCATTCAAGACAGGGTTTGGTTAAGGGATAATGTCTTCCTTAACAACCTTTTCACCCCTATCACTACTTTCAAATTCTTTGTTCCTAGCTGCATTAGAAAATTCTTCTAGCATTATCTTCATTCCTTCTAAGGCTTCTTCAAGGAATCTATTCTTCTCCTTTTGGTCTTACACCTTTTTAGCTAGCTCTGCATTAGTCACCATGCTTGACTCTCCCACTTATTCACTAGTAGCTACAGACATACACTATTTTCCCAAGTCTTTAACTTTCTCTTATACCAATGTGATGTAACTACAAGCCTTTATTTGTACCCTATATCCCTTTAGGGTATCCTATTGGTCACTTCTTTGACCTATTAGGGTTCTTTCCTAACCCTAATCTCCCAAGGATTCTCTACGCAAGATCCTTCTCCTTCAACTTGTAGACACCAATCAAGAAATCAAAACACACATCACCTAGCCCATTGGAGCTCTTCTTGCACCATATTTAATAACTAATCCAACTTGATCAAGAACAATCCCATATGGAGAGTTAGGCTTCTAGGATGACAATTATATCCAATCCAACTCCTACAAACACACTTTGCAATAGAACCCTAAAGGAGTTCCAAGAAACATAGCAAATTCATAAAAAATAGGGCTACAAGTAATTAGGCCTAATTAGAAACTCTTTACCAAATAACTTGAAATAACCATTAACAAGATGGAAAACTAACCTTTGATTCTGACACCCTTTATAGAGACCTAAAATATTTTCTAGGTCTTGACCTCCCAAGCCGTCCATATAGTGGGTTCCTACAAACAAGCCTAAATTTAAGGGCTTCAACATAAACATAGAATGGCCATTAGAATATTTATTTTCACCATCAAGAATCCTTCACCAAAGCTTCCCATTGAATTTGGTACTTCTACACACATGTGTCCACCTCTCCAGAAGCTCTGATTGAAGCAATCAATGCTTTCAATCCCTCCTAACACCTCTGCAACTCTCTGTGATCTCTAGCCATGAAACTCTGGCTCACCTAGGAAATCACCTTAAAAATAGCTTTCTTTCCTTCCAAGGCTCCTCCTTCACTATACAATATGTACAAGGAGTCATCTTCCTAATTCCAAAGGCTCGTAGAGATTCCATGGTGGAAAGAGAAGTTATGACCCCATTTTGAGAAACTGCCTGGTTCAGACCAGTGCCAGTATAGTATATAATTTTTTTTACATAAACAAGGAAATATGCACAAAAAGAAAAACCAATCACATACAGAACCAATAATTTACACCGTCTAACTCACGCACCAAAGATAATGCAGAGTTCAATCCATTAGACACAAAAATGCAAAGAAATTGCTTAACTGTAACTGGTTTCTCAGTAACACGGTCTGTATAGATAAATTGAAAAATCAACCAACCTCATAAAAAGGTTGAGGGAGGCCTTATATAGTTTACCATGACCCTATCTTGACATTTTCAGACAGTTAGAAACCCAAACTCTTGAAAAGACATCATTGCAAGAAATGTTGTCAATATTGTCAATGACAACATTGACAACTTTTACAATTTTTGTGATTCTTTCTTACAACTTGGTCAATCAACTCAAGAACTTAACCAATTTCATATCTAGACTAAGTAAACCCCAAATAGTTCTCCTAAACACTTTCTTATCCAATTTGACCCCTAAATGCATAATTACCACTTTTGCCACAACATTGGCAACATGTATACAAATGAACAACTTTGGACATTACTTGCAAGGAAATTCACTATGGACCTAATAAGACCTCCTAATCTAACTCAACACATCCTAGGACCCATCTAGTCCCATTATTCCACTAGTGGTGTGGCTAATACCACTACAAGCCAAAAAAAAATTAGGATCCCTAGGTTACCATTTAGCCCTACCTAGGTGCTCTTGCACCATTGGGCATACCCAAAAAAATCCTAGAAACTCAAAACCAACCTAAAACAACTTTTTTGGACCTTTGACTAAGTTTTAACCCCAAGGCTTATAATGATACCTTATGATAACTAGTCTTACAAAATGATCCTTATTACAAAGCCAGGGTCCCAAGGACCATTAAAAAACCTATACCTATTGTTATCTTATCAATTAACATGAAGGAATTCCAAGAGTTTACTTTGAGAGAATAGGTACTGCTGCACCATACTCCCCTGGTGAGAAAAAATCAAGTTCCACTTGAAAAGAGTGTGTTCAATGTGGTTTCATGTTTTGAAATAGCCTTCTCATCCATCCAAGTGGCATCAACATTAGGTAACCCTTTCCACTTCACCAAGCATTGTTTATAAGTATGTATCCTTGTTTGTTTGATCACCTTTGTATCAAGAATATTCTCCAATTGCATAGGATCACTAGGAGGTAAGTCTTTGAGCCACTCCACTTGTTCTTGTTCCTGCAAAGAATCATTAGTAGCTGCACCACCTTTGTAAAGAGTAAGATCAGAGATATTTAAAATATAATAAATGACATTTGTAGGGGGTAGGTTGATTTCATATGCATTTTCACCAAAATTGTTAAGAATGGTTCATGGGCCTATTTTCCTCATTTGCAACTTGGAGTGTCCAAATTTAGGAAGTCTTCCTTTTCAGAGATATGCCCATAATTTATCCCCAATCTAAAAGTGAACTTCCCTTCTTCTCTGATCTTCTTGTAGTTTATACTTTTCAATATTTTTTTGTAGTTAAACTTTCACTTGTTCATGCACATGTTTGATATATTTTTATGACTCCTCACCTTTGGCACTAACCTTTTTATCATTAGGCATGTCTCTAAGTTCCATGATGCCTCTAGGGTGGATCCCATATATGAATTGAAATTGAATTTTCTTTGTGGATCTATTTATAGAATCATTCAATACATACTTTTCCCGTGGAAACATAACATCCCATGATTTTCCAAATTATTTTGTTAGACATCTCATAAGGTTACCAAGTGATCTATTGACTACTTCAGTTAGACCATCAGTTTGGGAATGGTAGGCTAAACTGAAGGATAAGTTTGTGCCAAGATTCTTCCAGAGAGTCCTCCAAAAATGCCCTTAAAACTTGACATCCTTATCTGAAACATTGGTGAATGGTAGTCCATGAATCCTAACCCCTTCTTTGAAGAAAAGATTAGAAATATTAGATGCATCATGAGTACTCTTATAGGGTATAAAATGAGCCATTTTACTGAATCTATCAACCACTCCAAAAACATTATCAAATCCCTTCTTGCTCTTGGATGGCCCATTATGAAATTCATTCTTATGTTGTCCCATGGTCTAGTTGGGATAGAAAGGGGTTGATACAGTCCCTGATTAGTAGCCACACCCTTTTCTCTTTGACAAATGACACAAATCTCTACAAACTTCTTAATGTCAGTCTTCATCTTAGGCCAAAAGTAGTTTTTTCTAACTAGTTCAATGGTTTTATCTAACCTAAAGTGTCCACTCATGTTACCATAGTGCTTCTCCTTTATTATTTTATCCCTCATGGAGAATCCAGGAATACATATCTATCCCCCTTTGAATAACAAACCAAATTGTATAAAAAATTCTAAAAAATCAGTGTGGTATGCATCCATAAGTTTAGTGCAAACCTGATATGCTTCTCCAAAGTATACATATGCTTCATATAGTCCTTCAATGCATCTATACCAATGCTATGAAGTTGTATTTATTTTACTGAAGCTATCCTTCTACTTAAGGCAGCTACAACCTTATTTGATTGCCCCTTTTTATGTTTGATTGTAAAGGTATAAGCTTGTAGTTTCTCTAACCACTTCATGTGCTTAAAATTTATTTTATCCTATCCATTCAAGAAGATTAGAGAATGTCTATCTATATAAAAAAAATTCTTTGGGTAAGAGATAGTGTCTCCATTTTTTCAAGGCCTGCACCATTGCATACAACTCAAGATCATAAGTAGACTACTTATTTTTAGCTTAATTCATTTTGTCTAAGAATAAATATATAGTTCTACCATCTTGCCTAATTATTACCCCTATTGCCAAATATATTACACCATTTTCAACAGTAAACACCTTGTTAAAGTTAGGGAGAACTAGAATGGGAAATTGTGCCACTCTATATTTGAGATACTCAAAAGCTTTATTGGCTTCTTTAGTCCAAAATAACTTTACCTTTTGTCCTCCTTTGATGATGTCTAATATAGGTGTGCATATATGACTGAAGCTCTTTATGAAATTTCTATAAAAGGTGGCTATGGTTTCATTTGACTTGTCACCATTGTCTTCCTTAAGAGGTTTCATAGTGTACCTCTGTCCATCTTTTATGATTGTGTAAGTATTCCTCTTCCCATCATGTTGGGATTACCTATCAAATTTCCAAGGATGAACTAGGAGTATTTGTCATGCATCCATCTCCACTATATCACATAAAATTTTCCCCTTATAGTCCCCAATTAAAAATTCTACCCAATATTTCTCATCTACCATAGTTTGTTGGTTATTTTTTAACCAAGATACTTTATAAGGAAAAGGATGAGGTATTCTATTCAATTTTGAATTTTCCACCATTTCAAAAGATACCAATTTCTTTGTTGAACTAGAGTCTATTAAGAGTTTACATACCTTTCCATGGATCTTCATGGAGTCCTAAATACTATCTTCCTTTGAGATGGTTCCTGGTTGATAGGGACCTTCAAAAATTTTCTCTTCATCATGAGGCACACCCCTTCTTCTAGATCTAACTCTTTTGATGGTGAGTTCACACTCTAAGAATCATCTTGTACAATTTGTGTTCTTCTTTCCCCTTGCATATTTGATCCCATCCTATCTAAACATCTATTGGTAGGGTGACCAATCTAATTACAATTGTAGCACCTTAAGGGACCTCCATTCCTTCCTCCAAATATGCCTCTTCTATTTGATCTTCTCCCTCTAAAAGTTCCTCTAGAACTACCCTCTCCTTGAGATTTTTCTTGACTTTTATCCCCATGGAATCTAAATTTATTTCCTCTTCCACCAACTAGTCCTCTTCATCTAGGATTCCTTCCTCTTCCTCTATTATTATATTCTTGTCTTCTTTTAATCTTCTCTTCCACCTTCAATGCTAATGACTGTATCAGGGAACAATAGGTTCAATTATTGTTGTATATTTATTCTAAGGCCATTGAGATATCTTGCTACCTTTACACATTCACTCTCCACTTTTTTTGACCTTAGGCATAGTCTCTGAAATTCTTCAGTATATGTGTTGACATCCATGTCCTTCTATTTGAGATTTTGTCTTTTCTTATGTAGTTAGACTTCATAGTCCTTAGGCATGTATGTCTCCTTGACCTTTGAGACCATAGTCTTCCAAGAAGAAATCATGCTCCTTCCTTTCTTTGTCCTTTATCCTTGAACAAAGTTCCACCAAGTAAGGGATGACCCCTTCAACTTGGACCTAGCTATCTTCACCTTTTGACTCTCAGGTGAACCCTCACATTCAAAGTAATTCTCCAAGGACTCTATCCATTCCATGACCATATCAACATCCATCCTTTCCCCATAGGTGGGTAAATCATATTTTCCTTCCATGGCTCTTCCTCCCATGGAATTGAGGGCTTGTATGAAGGGCTTCTGATCTTGAGGAATCTCCTCTTCTTCCTACTCATGGATCTCTTCATCTTCATCCCTTTTTTCTTCCATTTTAGAGCTTCAAAAATTCCTTCATTTTATCCTTCATTTTATCCTTCAACTTATCCAATTATTCTTTTAACCACCTATTCCCTATCCCTTGATCTTTCACTATCTTGGCAAGTTTGGCATTGATCAATTTATGAGGCATTTTTGGAGCCTCAGTTTCTACATCTTCTAGTGACATATATAATAACTTTCCCAAAAGATCCTCCACATGCTCTGATATCACTTAATGTAGAGGTCGACAGGGTAAGTTTGGCAATAAACCCAACCAGAACTTGACTTGTTCTCCTAGTCCTTACACCCCAATCTGACTATCAATTGGATTCTCCGCTTAAAGTTTCCTTCAAGACAACCACCACCATTGTTAGAAAATTTCTCCAACTTCTTGGTGTAGACTAGGATGTCACTAAAATATTCTTATCACCCCAACCTAGTGTGTTCCAAAGTTCAAACCACAACTCTTCCCAAGAGTTATTCCATATTTTATGGACCAGTGCACCACTTCTTCAATCACCACCATAGGGAGTGGATCATGGTTTTTCCAATTCAAAATATCCAAGTCAGAACCCTCTAAAGGATTTTGCAGAGTCCTACTAGTCTCAAGGACCATACTTCTCTATTAGACCTAATTGGACAAGATTATTTAGTAGCCCTAGGAACAAGGTTTTCTTAGGATAAATTTTTAAACTCCCAAAACCATCCTAGAAACTCAAAAAAAACCTAAAACAAAATTTTTGGACCTTTGACTAAGTTTTACCCCTAAGACTTATAATGATACCTTGTGGAAACTAGTCGTACAAAATAACCCTTATTACAAATTAAGGGTCCTAAGAACCATAAAACAACCTATATCTATTGTTCTCTTCTAAAGTACCCTCAAAGAATTCCAAGAGTGTACTTTGAGAGCATATGTGCTTGTACATCAGTAGAGAGTTTAAAGGGAAAATATGATGACATAAAAATGGTGGAAGGTGATAATATTGCTCAATATGATCAAAATATTCAAGGGAAAAAGGAAACAAACAATGCTATGTTGCAGTAGATGAAGGTGTGACTAATGAATAATATGATGAGAATGATGAAGATGTGATAGTGTTTGTTGTAGTCAAAGAAGAAACTTATGAATATGAGAAGGCATTGGTCCCACACGTGAAACACGTTAATGTATGGGTCATTAATAGTGGATGCTCACATCACATGACTAGTGACGAATAAGTTCTTAAAGCTAGATGAATTTGATGGTGGTGTGATCAAGTTTGGAAACAATACACCCATCATGGTAAGAGGTAAAGGTTAAATCTATTTGAATGGTAAAAGCAATGTTGATAATATCTATTGGATTAAATGGGTCTTACATATAAATTTTTGAGTGTTGGTCAGTCGAATAACACAGGTTATCAATTTAGAGTTCAAAGGAGGTATGTGGAAGATATTTTGAAGCTCAGAAGATCTGATTTATACTGTGAAACAAAATAAAGGTAACTTATTCCATCTATATACTATTGTTAATAGTTGTTTGGTTTCTAAGGTTGAAGATTGTTGGCTATGGCGTAGAAGGTTCTGTCATGTGAATTTTGACAATTTGATCAAGGTTAGCAAGTCAAATGTTCTTAGGGGATTTCCACAACTTGTGAAAGTAGACAATGTAATGTGCAAGGAATGTCATTTGGGTAAGATGACTTGTTCTATTTTTAGTAGTGTCTTTTTCATCTGTAAATATATTAGGTTTAGTACATACTGATCTTTGTGGTTCTAAAAGGACAAAAGCTTATCATGGTGATAATTATTTCATGTTTTTTTTATTGATGAATATTCAAGAATGATGTGGGTGACATTCTTGAAGGATAAAACTAAATCCTTCTATAAGTTCAAAGTGTTCAAGGTACTTGTTGAGAATGAAACAAGTAAGAGCTTGAAGTGTTTAAGATCAGATAGAGGAGGAGAGTTCACTTCATGGGAGTTCATTGAGTATTGTGAAGAAAATGGAATCAAGAGACAAATGTTAGAACCAAGGAATCCTCAACAAAATAGAATTGAAAAAAGGAGGAACATGACTATAGTTGATGCTACTAGGAAAATGATGATTCAAGGTGATGTACCTAAGTCATATTGGAGAGGATCTGTTAGCACTTTAGTCTTTATAATGAACTAGGTACAAGTGAAGAAAGGAATCGGTAAGACAACTTATGAATTGTGGTATGGTCATACACCTAGTGTTAATTATTTCAAAGTATTTGGTAGTAGATGTTATATCAAGAGAGATTATTTCACTAGAAAGTTTGATCCTAAGAGTGATAAAGCTATTTTCTTAGGATACTCTACTAAAAACAAGCCATAGAGGTGTTTCAATAAAAGGACTAACAAGATGATTGAAAGTACAAATGTGAAAGTAGATGAATATCCAGAGAATTCTGACGAAACAAGAATGAAAGAATTGAATAATGTCTAGGAGATTGTGTATGTGCAACCTGAAGTGCAAGATACAGTTGAAAAAAAAAATGAGGAAGAAGTGGTTCAACTGGAAGAAGAAGATCCTAAACCTGAGCCAATTATTCCAAGGTATGTAAAGTTGAATCATTCTACTAATAAAATCATAGGTGATAAAGATGCAAGTGTGCAAACAAGAAGGAAAGTTAGGGAAAGTACATGTCTAATTTCAAAGTTTGAGCCTAAGACCATGAACAAAGCATTGAAGAATGATGATTGGATAAAATCCATAGAAGATAAAATTGATCAGATTGAAAAGAATGACACATGGTCACTTGTTCCTAGATCATCAAACAAGAATGTGATTGGTACAAAGTGCATTTTTAGGAAAAAACTAAATGAAGATGGAGAAGTGGTTCATTATAAGGAAAGACTTATGTGTAAGGGATATGCAGCACAGAAAGGATTGGACAATGGAGAAACATTTTCTATTTTGGAAAGACTTGAAGGGGTAAGAATTTTACTTGCTTATGCTTCCTATAATAAGTTTAAAGTTTTTTCAAATGGATGTAAAATCTGATTTTCTAAATGGGATTCTTGAAGAAGAGGTTTACATAGAGCAACTAGATGGATTTTATTTAATTGAGAACTAGGATTTGGTGTGCAAGTAGAAAAAGACACTATATGGACTGAAGCAAGCACCTAGAGCATGGTATGAAAGATTAGGCTATTATCTCATCAAGATTGATTTCATAATAACAAGTGAAGATAATAATGTGTACTTGAAGGTTGTAGGTGATAAGATACTATTAGCTAAAGTTGTTTTGGATGAAATAATATTTGGAGGAAATGATGAGATGATCTTGGAATTTGCAGAAGAGATGAAGAAAGAGTTTGAGATGTCAATGATAGGAGAAATTAAGTTATTTATTGGATTATAAATTTTACAACTAAATGATGGTATCTATATCAATCAGTCTAAGTACATAAAGGAAGTACTTAAGACTTTTGGAATGGATGATTCCAAGCCAGTTGGAACCCCCATGGTGACAAGATGAAAGCTATCTAAGGATGATGTGTCAAGTGTTGTGGATACAACTCTATATAGATCCATGATTCGTAAGTTGCATTATGTTGTTCATAGTAGACCAGACATTGCACAAGAACTTAGAATAGTGGCTATATTTCAGGATAATAAAAATGAATCCCACATGGTAGTAGTAAAGAGGATATTCAAGTACTTAAAAGGGACAAAAGACTATGGTCTTTGGTATGCTCACAAAGGTAATTTATCTTTGAGTGTTTTTACTGATGCAGATTGGGTAGGAAACATTGATGACAAAAAGAGTACAAGTGGAGGATCATTCTTCCTAGGAGGAAGACTTGTTTTATGGACAAGTAGGAAGAAAAATTGCATCTCCCAATCTACTGCAAAAGCTGAGTATGGAGCAGAAACTATCAATTATACAAAAAATTCATGGATGAAATAGATCTTAGAAGGTATCAAAGAGAAGGTAACTGATCGTGTGACTATCTACTGCGATAATACTAGTGCAATCAATATTTCAAAGAATCCAGTAATTTTTTTTTTTTTAAACATATTGCAATCAAGTATCATTTCTTAAGATAGAAAGTGTAGGAAAAGGTAGTCAAGTTGGAATATGTGCCAACCAAGGAGAAGCTAGAAAATATATTCACTAAAACATTACCTAAAGATACTTTTGAGTACTTGAGAGGGAACTTAGGGGTTACTCCCCTACTTGAATGACTATAAGATGTTGTTGTAAGAATCAATCCAGTGGACTCATTGAATATATTTCACTATTGGATTGATGATTAAAGGGACTACTCCTTAGGGGGAGTACTCAAAGGAAATGGAAGATGTTGCAATAGTAAGTGACCTATGTAGTGCCTTTGGAATTGTTTTCAGAGAGGGAAAAGAGTATGGGGGAGAATATTATCATAAGACTTTTAAGAAGAAGAACTAGATGAAGACACAGGGGGAGAAGACCAAGAAGATCAGGACAAGAAACTTGGTGCATCAACTAAGGGGGATAAATTTCTCTCAGATCAATGTGGTGTTTCCATCAATGCCAAAGGGGGAGATTGTTGGCATAATTGATGCAAAGATTGTTAATTTTTTACTAGTATAGGTTTAATGATAGGAAGATCAATTATTGTGTTGTCATTGATGTAAAATTTGTATTATATTTGTTGATAGTGTTCCTAATGTGCTACTAAGTATTTGTGCAGATGAATTATGTGCTACAGTAGGAATTGGAGTTTGTGATCATTGCTAGAGAATCATGGATGTCTCTAGATGCATTCTGTATGATTTACTATACTGGAAACAATAATGGAGCAAGTTATGATCGATTGAAGAGAAAAATGGTAGATAAAAGATCATATAGTGACAAATAGTGAATGATTTGATTTCTATATCAAATAAGTATGGATCCAAGTATTATGGTCATGATATGTTTATCTTGAATAGGATATGTTAATGATACTATGATCACTATAGGATTGCAATACTGCAAGGCACTATTTTAGTTGACAGAAGATTTTTTTGTGCATGATAGTAAAATGTATGAACTAGTTTAGGTAGTTGGTGTTAGATCAGTGAGAGATGATGATACAATTAGTTTCAGAGGATTTTTCATCATATAGGTGTCAAGGTGACATGGCTTAATAAATTTGTAATACTTATTTTCTATTGCATTGCTCGAGGTGATAAATTTAATCAAGTTTTGGAAGCATGTTGGGAAAGGCAAATAAAGTTTGATTTTTCATGTTTTAAATTGATGTGCAATGGATCAAAAGGCTAACAAAGACTTGAGATTGTAATTAATAATTGGTAACTCATTTTAGGGTTCAAGGATTGAGCGAGAATTATTGTAATGAATGAAAATAAAATGCAATAAATTTTGTAAGTTAGTTAAATACCCTAATGAACATGTAATGTATATATATGCAAATCAATAAAGTATACAAGTGTAGATCATGGACACGAAGGTGCGGTCGAGTGAGGAGAGAATATTGTCTGTAAGAAGTAGAAGTGTTGTGCTTAATTGGATTTAACCATGAAAAAGAGGAGTGTTACATGTAGATCATTGTACTTGTTGAATTATAATAGGTTATGAAAGAAAATTCCTTTACTGGGTATATCCTAATAGGTCTTGATCAGTAAATCCTTTAACTAGGTGACTCTTTAATTAGGGTTTAAATCCTCTAACAAGGTTACTCCTAACAGGGTAAAGCTCTTAATAGGGCTAGAGGTAAATCCCTTGACCAAGTGACTCCTAACATAGTCTTCTCCTAACAAGGCATCATTGTAAGCTCCTAAGAAGGATAGGCCTTTAACATGGGGCATTTCAAAAGAGTGAAACTATTTGAGGGTACTAGTTCCCACCATGGTTTTTACCTCTAAACAAAGGTTTCCACAATAAAAATATTTTTGTCACTTTTTTGCATGTTTGGATGTTTATTTGACGCACTTTGTTTATTGCTACATAAGGTTTAAAGTCGATGAATGTTGTTAATGTGTTGAATTGATTGTAAAAAGTTCTAATCTGATTAATTATTGATTAACCCCCCTCTTAGTAATATTGGACCTTATAGTATTAACAAACCACTCCATAGCTCCCCATTTTAAACTATAGGAAAATAGTTTCATAAGATAAGTCTCCTCATTTGAAAACTCTAAAGTAGACATGAAAAATTATCTCAAATGATGGTTAGGGTCACCTTTTACTTTATACTTGTCAAACCTGGGTATCTCCAAATTAATCAAGAAAGATGACATGCTAATGTTTCTATCAAAAGAATAAGGGAAAATATCCTCAATAGAATTTGTTTTGGAAGAAACCTTGGATGTTTTTCGATTCTCACCTAAGGGATTATATTGTTTTTGTGCTATAGGGTCATTGAATTGAAGTTACTTTTAGGTTGAAGGACCCTTATAACAATGTTATAGGTAATAAGGTTGAGAGTCCTAAGTTTTATTTTGGGTATCAATTTGATTGGGGGTCTCATGATTTTATTTAGGGGCTTGTTAATTATGACCAATAGGAATAATATCATCTATTGCAAGAAAAAATACATCAAAATCAATATCTGTTTTGACCCTTTTGGAAGCTCAAGTCTCAAAATAATGTTTAGGATTGTGCTTGATGACTACTATAAGTATTTTAAGAAAATGTGATCTCCATGATGATGATATATATATTTCAAAGTTACTTCTTCCCCATTAGATTGTGGATCCTTTTTGATGACATTAATTTTTCCATTAGTACACTTAGTGAAAAACATTGACATAGATCATCGGTACAAGCATTATCGGCAAACAGCGAGCATACCTGACAAAACACAAAGGTCACGAGAAAATGCTAAGTATGGAATTGATCGATGAACACTGACAAGTGTTGCACCGATGAAATGAATAGGACATCATCGACGGGTCAATAACATAACATTGAGAACATCACCGATGACACAATTTTGAGAACACAACTAATGGAATAGAAAAGGCATACTCGACGACTAGTTCAAGAAAGGAACATCGATGAAAAAGAAAACTGACAGTTAGTTAGAGAACCCGCAAATAGTGGATCTGAGTTTTACACATCAGATAAAGCAATGTAATTCTATTTATAGAGTTTTATTTTGTTTTAAATCATAACTTAAGGGTCAAGCAAGCTTTATGTAAACATTTTAAAGCATCCTAACAGATCAAAAACATATCTAACTAAAGATCAAGGTCAAGCTGTAAACCTTGGATTTAGAGTTAACTTGTGAAGTGTGAATCAAGAATTGAGCCACAATCTAGTATAAATAGATGTTCAAATCAATTGTGAAATATGAATTCATTGTTGTTGATAGCCACGAAGAGCATCTAAGGAGAAGAAGGCAAAATTCATGCAAATTTTAGAAACAGATCACATCAGTTGTCAAGAACACACAAAGGCTATCGACGAGCAGATAAAGGTATTATACAATCATGGAAGGATGATTACTTATACTTATGAAGCTTTATAGGATCTGTTATCAGCAATTAGAGATTGCATACCTCATCAGATCAAATACTTATGTAGTTGCATTCTAACAAGTGCATCACATCTAAAATCCTTTTGTAGAAGGTGGACTTAACCATTCTTTACAAATCTCTTAACAGAGTGCACACTTAACAGTGTCACTAAAGCTTCAAATGAAGTAGATCTTAACATGTCTCCACTATAATACTCCTAACAGGGCAGGTCATTAGAAGTGACCAATTGTAAGACTTAACTGGCCCCTTCTTATCTGCAGATAGTGAAGACTTGTGGGTAAAAATCCCCACCTAAGTTTTTACTCCCTAACAGGATTTTTCTGTGATACCATATCTTGTGTTATGTGTTATCTATTTTCATGAATGTTTCTTTTATGGTCACATATTAAAGAACTTATGATATGATTGCATATACATAAAGAAAGATGAATAGTTAGATAAGATAATTTTACAAACTGATGATTAAGGGTTAATGGGTTAACCAAGAAAAGTTTTAGAGGTACTGATTCACCTCTCCCCTCTCAGTACATCATTCCAATATAATTCCAAAAATTGGTATCCGAGCTAAGTCTCTCTCCTGAAAAGCTTAAATACTTGAGAGAAAAGATGAGAGCAATGGAAAAGTACAAACTGGACATGACTATTGAGAATGAACAATTGCAGATGCAAATAAACTATGAGCAGTATAAAGAGGCAAGAATAAAACTGAGAAAATTTCTTGATGAATAAAGATTATGGAAACCAGGCTGAATGAAAAAGACTACACGGAAATGGAAATACAAGATTACTTTGAAATAGCAGAATCATCAATGAGCAAATATTCAGACACATCAGTTGAAGAAATTAAAAGTCTACAAGAGGTCAATCTACATCTGACAGATCAAATCAAGATGCTACAAATTGGTCAAGAGACTCAAATGGTGAAAATAATTGATGTCATGAATGATGCAAGAAAATCTGAAAATGAAAGAACACTAGCCATTGATGATAGGAGGATAATTACAGAGAAACTACAAGAGAAAGAATTAGAGATTCTAAGACTTACTGAGCATCACCATGAGGTTACCAACCAGATTATTCTTATGAGTCAAGAAGAAAATAGATTAAATACATAACTCATTGAAACAATACAGATTATTAGTGAGCTAAGAGAAGAGAATGAAAAATTGAAACATGAAATCAAAGTCCAGAATCAACACAACAAATTAATTAAAAAGGCTGAAGATAGAAACAAAAGGATGGATGATTTTCTTGATGGATAGAGGAGAGTCAATAACTACACATGATTAGGGTACAATGAGAATGGTGAATCCTCTAATCAACCAGATCAGAGGAATGCTTTCAAAAACACAAGATCCAAGAAGCTGTCATGCAATCACTGTGGAAAACCAGGCCACACCTCAAACACTTGTAGAAGCAAAATGAAAGGTATTTCTCAAGAACAATCTACTTTTATTTCTAATTTTTATAAATGTCAAAAGAAAGGACACAAGGCACATGAGTGCAGATCCATAGTGACAAATCCAAAGAGAAAAACCTATATGGACAAATATTTTCCTACATGCAAAATGAATGGGCATACATATAAGGAATGCTGGAAAAAGAACAACAAGGCATGGACACCAAAAGAAACTAATAAAAGCCACAAACCAACAAGAATAGGTAACTCATATGTTTGGGACTATAACACATGGGTAAACTACACATCATGTGGTAGGTATGGTCATATTGCTGCCAACTGTATGAGAAAGTGGACCAGAAGGTCAAGAGGTTGGACCAATCCAGATATGGCATGTTTACATTATCATAAGGTTGGACATGTGATAAAAGATTGCAAAGACCAACTGACAGACACAAGTACATATCCCAATGGAAATACCATTGATGACATCAAAAGAATGAGAAACAAGATATGGGTAAAAGCCACAAACACTGAAGATGCTGGAACAAGCAATGCAAATGGTGACACCACATCTAATGGATCTGGTGACATCACCACATCTAACTAGATTGCACAAGTAAGTATGGAACTGCATTATGACAAGTTACACTATACAACGGTTCCATTTTACATAGTTCATATTGTAAATATTAGCATGAATAAAGATGCAATATATTGTTATTTGCTAAAACTATTGAAAACAAACCATCGGTTATTGGGCATAATTTGTATCGGTGAACACACATAGAAAAGTTAGCACTACTTATCGGAATGTATCAGTCATTTCACAAGCTAAGTATAAACCGATGAATATCAGTGAATGTTGAATCAACAAAGTTGTCTTCACAACCTCACTGACATTCATCAGTGAAGTCTCCAAAACTGCTAGTAACCTGTTGTCTGACTTTCAGTCCCCCTTTTATTTGGCATTATTGGAGTCATATAGTCAGTCTGGTTAGTCTGAGTCTAGGTCTAAGTCTTTCTTAGGTAGGCTATCTTTGTCGGTTTTCCCTGTCATTGCCTTTCCTTCTCTTAGCCGGGCGGGTTGTTCTGAGGTCTTTTCATATTTGGGTAGGTTGTAGATCCCAACTCGGCAAAGAAAATGGTGCTCCAATTGATGATCTTTTCAGCAGATGGAATGATGTTTGGGAGTCATAAGTTTCAGACATTCAAAAGAACTAAGAAAGATTCTTCATGTAACGGAAGTAATAATAGAATCGGCATTGAATCATTCAGGATTCTACTTCGTATCATAGTGTGAACAATCCATTTGTGGTAGAGAAATAAAGTTTGCAGTTGAATATATCAGGCTAGGTGCAAATTGAAGACTGGTATGTGTCTTTTATGTTTAGCAGAGCCAGATTCATACTCACTACATGCATTTTCCATGATTCATAAAAGTTGATAGTTTTCACTTTTTGAAGGCATGGATCGATTCTTTAAGTCTTCACGATCCCAACAGTGAAAACAACGTGCAATTTGGTGTTAAAATGAGGAAGTTATAAGACGGCAGGTTTCTCAATTTCGGCTACTCCATGGCGGCTTTCGCATCTCTCAGGTGATTTTCCGCAAAGTAGAACTTTGCACTGCGCGGGTTTCACACCTCTCAGGTGATTTTCCGCAAAGAAGAACTTTGCACTGTGCGGGTTTCGCACCTCTTTGGTGATTTTTTGTAAGCTTAGTTATAATAAGGTGGGCCCGATTTATTAAAAAGGAATATTATTGTTTTAAGAGATCAAATAAAGCATGTGCTTTAAGTTAAGTAGCCCGCGCACTTAAAAATGACATGCAGAAAGACAGCTAGTGGCTTCTCCATTATGCGGAAACTGCACCTACTAGGTGCGATTCCCGGAAAGAAGGTTTTTCACATATTGTGGGTTTCAAACCTCCCTCATACATTTTCCGCGAAGAGAAGCCAAGTTGCAAATTTCCGCCAAGGAGAAGCTTCAGTCTCATTTTCCGCGAAGAGAAGCCAAGTTGAAAATTTCCGCAATGGAGAAGCTCTTTTCCAATTTTCTGCAATGGAGAAGTTCTTTTCCAATTTTCCGCCAGGAGAAGCTCTTTTCCAATTTTCTGCAATGGAGAAGCTCTTTTCCAATTTTCCACAATGGAGAAGAAAATTTGGTATTTTCCGCCGGAAGCATTCAGTTTGGGATTTTCCGCCAATTGCATTAAAGGCCCGAGTTCAAAATAAAGATGAGGATTCTCGATACCATTTGAGGTTGAAATCAAAACCGAATAGCATCAAACATGTGAAAAACATAAGAAGTTATTTGACCCTGAAACGCAATGGATTTGACTCGACAGATGTCATTAAAGAGAAGATGAAGGATTCAAATTGAAGTGTCACAGTTATGATGTCTTTTCTTATTCCCATGTTAGTGACTGGATTTTCAAATTCTATCATCGAGATGTTCTCTCTTTATGCCCTGTCTTTTTGTATTCTGGAAGTTGAATCATTTCCAGTAAGAATTGTATGTAAACTCTATAAATACTATGAAGGAAATCAATGTAGGGGTCGACAAACTTGGTATTGGAGCAGAAGTAATTCCAGTTGCTAGCTTTATTTCATGTTTGTTGTACCGTTAGTAATTCATTCTACATTTGAATAGATAGAACAGTCATATGTGAAGCTGCAGTTGCATGCTGG
>MU227421.1:1301118-1316266 GCA_018584345.1 Thuja plicata
AATTACCAAAAATAGTAACTTTCCATAAATAGCAGCTCTGCACAAAATAGCCCTTATTGAATATAAAAACAGAAATATTTTTGGGTGATGCAAGATTTCTCTTACACCCAGGATGCTCCTGCATCAATAAAGGTGCATCATGACAAGGTCACAGAGGATAACAAGCTAAGGAAAGAAATATGGGATGCTGAAACACAACTAAGAGGTGAGATTACCGAACTACATGCACACATTCTGCCTAATCTTGTTATACTACAATAGCATATTTCTGATGCAAGAAATCTTATTGCAACCCCCTAGATGTCTTTAGTAGATAGCATCTATGATATACATGTATGGATCTCACTGGAGCACATGGATCTAGAAATGCTAAAGGAGAAATGGGAAAAGATGATGGAGGAGATCAAGTCCTCACATTCCAATCTTTTTGGCAAGCTGTAAGTACCTTTGCCTTTAGAATCAAAAAAGGAGGAAAGGAAATGTATATTGTATGTATAGAAGGAATAGATATATATAGATTTATGTATAATATATCAAAAATAAAAGTACATAAGGATATGTATATATACTTACACTTACCGGCATATACATAGGGGGAGTCATTCAAATGACTAAGGAAGGAGTATACATAGGTGTACATACTAATACACTCAATATGTTGCACATATCATTTTTTTGATACTAATGTCAAAGGGGGAGATTGATGACATTAATTTTACCATTAGTACACTTAGTGAAAAACATTAATAGAGATCATCAATACAAGCATTACTGGTGAACAAAAAGCATACCCGATAGAACACAAAGGTCACAAGAAAATGCTAAGTATGGAATTGACTGACAAACACTGACAAGTGTTGCACTGATGAAATGAACAGGACATCACTGACAGGTCAGTAACATAAAATTGAGAACATCACCAATGACATAGTTTTGAGAACACAACTGAAAGAATAGAAAAGGAATACCCGACGACCAGTTCAAGTAAGGAACACCGACGACAAAGAAAATTGACTGTCAAAACTGACGGTTAGTTAGAGAACCCACAAATAGTGGATCTGAGGTTTACACATCAGATAAAGCAATGTAATTCTATTTATAGAGTTTTATTTTAATTTAAATAATAACTTAAGGGTCAAGCAAGCTTTATGTAAATGTTTTAAAGCATCCTAACAGATCAAAAACATATCTAACTAAAGATCAAGGTCAAGTTGTAAATCTTGGATCTAGAGTTAACTTGCAAAGTGTGAATCAAGAATTGAGCCAAAATCTAGTATAAATAGATGTTCAAATCAATTGTGAAATATGAATTCATTGTTGTTGATAGCCATAAAGAGCATCTAATGAGAAGAAGGCAAAATTCATGCAAAGTTTAGAAACAGATCACATCAGTTGTCAAGAACACACATAGGCTACTGATGAGCAAATAAAGGTATTATACAATCATGGAAGGATGATTACTTATAATTATGAAGCTTTATAGGATCTGTTATCAACAATTAGAGATTGCATACATCATCAGATCAAAGACTTATGTAGTTGCATTCTAACAAGTGCATCACATATAAAATCCTTTTGTAGAAGGTGGACATAACCGTTCTTTACAAATCTCTTAATAGAGTGCACACTTAATAGTGTTGCTAAAGCTTCAAATGAAGTACATCGTAACAGGTCTCCACTATAATACTCCTAATAGGGTAGGTCATCAAAAGTGACCAATTGTAAGCCTTAACCAGCCCCTTCTTATCTACAGATAGTGAATTCTTGTGGGTAACAATCCCCACCGCATTTTTTACTTCCTAACATGATTTTTCTGCGATACCATATCTTGTGCTACGTGTTATCTATTTTCATGAATGTTTCTTTTATGGTCACATATTAAAGAACTTATGATATGATTGCATATACATAAAGAAAGATGAACAGTTAGATAAGATAATTTTACAAACTGATGATTAAGGGTTAATGGGCTAACCAAGAAAAGTTTTAGAGGTACTGATTCACCCCTCCCCTCTTAGTACATCATTCCAGTTTAATTTCAACAATTGGTATCAGAGCTAAGTCATAGTGTTACCCGATGAGCTAATGCACAACATTATTGACAAGCAAATTTATAGTGTTGCTCGATGAGAAAAACACAAAGTAAACCAATGGAGAACATTTCAATGTTTCCCGATGGAAAAGACAAGGATGGAGATCCCGATGACAACTAAAGTCACACCAATGGAAGAGTTAGTTATCACTGATGACTAACTAAAGTTTTGACCAGCAGAACAAAGAGTTAAGAAAATGAAAAAATTCTTAGCTGTGAAGAAGCTAAAGATAGAACTAACGGATACTTATCATTGTTTTAATCATCCAGATAAAGTCAAAGATAAGTAATTGATTTAAAGCTAATTTTTCCAGTTGGCAAGAAGATCTCTTTGAGATAAATCAGGAGTTTTCTTTAAATCTATTGTCAAAAATTGTGGAACATGCCAAGAATCAAGAAAGCCAATAAAAGGGGAAATCATGTCTATATAGAGACAAACCCAATTCATTACAAATTGTGTGGTGAACAAGAGAATAGAGGAAAGATGCTAAAGAGAATTTGAAGGAGAAGAAAGTCTTCTTTCAGTCCTGATCAACAAGCTGAGGAAAGAGCTAGATTCTGCAGACACTGATGAATAGTGAGACAACATCACAGAGAAGAACAGTGTGGAGCAAAGGTATAGAATTTATTATATTGATCAGAGAGGTAATGGACTTATAATGGATTTGAAAATCTGCAATTTAGTTGTATGTATGAACAAATCATTAGTGTTTTAGTTTAACCATTGAAGCATCAAGTCTCTTAACCAAGCAGGACATAAAAGTCTTTTACAATTGAGATACATCCCAAGGAGTATCAAAAATTTTGATCATAAAAGTAGCATTGGATATGCCTGATACCTATTGACAGGACAAGTGAGTGTTTGATCAAGGATGGTAGCATTAGATGCCAAATACTAGGTGACAAACTATCTTTTAAATCCTCTAACAAGGTCACACCTAACAGTGTGTTTGTAACCTTTAGTACGGTTGGCTCCTAACAAAGCTCACTTCAAAAGAGTGAAAATTTGGGGTACCAGTCCTAGTGGTTTTTACCTTAATAGGGTTTCCACTTTAAAATCCATGTGTTATGTGTTTAATGTTTCATTACTTTACTATTTTACATTTCACATATGCAATTCTAGATTGATTGGTACACTCTGCATATTTACTGTGTTTCGGTAAATAGTTGAGTGCTTATCGGTAAACATACAGAAGAGAGATTTACAAAGAAATATGACAAGTAGTAAATTGATAAAAGTATTTCAAGGCATTTATCTTATAGGATAGAAGATAACTAGAGTCATAATTTGTGGTTATAAGTTATAAAGGTTGATTTAAGAATTAATTTTTGAGGCCACTGATTCACCCTCCCTCTCATTTATTACTAACAATTGGTATCAGAGCGTGTGTGCTTAGAAGGAAGGTTTCAAGACCTAAGATAAATATTGCAAGATGAACAGACGAGATGTGCCCAAGTTGAACAAAGATAATTTTGCTTCATGGAAGAGAAAAATAAGACTCCACTTATTAGGTATTGGTAATGATAATACTCAATACTTAGATGCTGAATATGTGTTGCCCACAAGAGCACCAATAGTTGAACAATTGAGAGAGAAGCATGAGCACAACTGCATGATGATAGAGCTTGCTTCCTCACTCTTTGATGCTGAATTTGAAGATGTCAAAACCTACAAAACTGCAAAGCAGATGTGGGAAAAATTGATGCTTGTACATGGTGGTGACAAAAATGTTTTGAGATCCAAGGCATAAATCTTTAGAGGAAAGTTTGATGATCTCAAAATGAAAGAAGGTGAAAACATCACTCAGTACAACACATGAATCAAAGAGGTAGTCAATGCTATCCAAGGAGTTGGAGGTATACTAGAAGAAGATACAGTGGTAAGTAAAATTCTAAGAACCTTACTGCCTACTTATGCTATTAGAGTATCTTCCATTCAAGAAATGAGAGTAGTAGCAAATAGCAATGTTACTCTAGATAGTTTTATTGGAAGACTGATTTCATAAACAAACTATGAGAAAAGATAGTGATAGTGAAAGTGAAGAGGATGATCTTGATGAAATTGAAGCACTTATGGCTAGAAGAATGCAGAGAGACAAAGGTAAATTACCACTTGTTTGTTTTAATTGTAAAGAGATTGGACACTTTGCTGCAAGATGTCCTAACATAAGAAAAGATAACAGAAGTAATGATAGATCATTTGAAAAGAATTCTGATAGAGGTGATTACAGAAGCTACTGACAATCAGAAAGAAGAGATTCCCAAGACTACAAGGACAAAGGAAAGAAGGCCAGTTACCTACAAAAATGCAAAGATGATGATATTGACACCAAATCTCAGGAAGTCATTAAGATGGTGTTTGTGACAGTAAAGGATGATTCAGATGATGATGAAGAAAGGTATGTAAAAACTGCACTCATATCTAAAGTTAGTAAAAATGATGTCTGGATCATAGATAGTGGCTGCACTCACCATATGACCGGTGATAAGCAAAAGTTTGAGACTTTTGAATACTATAAAGGTGGTTCAATAAGAATGAGTAATGACACACCTTGTCCAGTTGAAGGTAGAGGAACCATAATGTTGAATAACTAGATAAAATGTGAAAATTCTTATTGGGTAAATGGAATGAATTATAATCTACTGAGTGTTTCTCAGTTGAATAATTCATGTCACAGAGTAGAATTTGAAAATAAGAAGGCAAAGATCTTCAATAAATCAAGAGATTTGATTGGTATCAGTGAGCAGACAAAAGGTAACTTATTCTATCTGAATGATATTGACACCACTTGTTTGATTGCTACAAATGAAGACATATGGTTGTGGCACAAAAGATTGTGTCATGTGAATTTTGACAACATGATTAAGATTAGCAAAAAGAGAAATGTCAGAGGCTTACCGACGATGACCAAGCCCGATAACATCATGTGTAAGAATTTTCAAAAAGGTAAGATGATAAAGTCTATTTTCAAAAGAAAAACCCATACATCTGATGCCATTCTAGAGTTAGTCCATATAGATTTATGTGGGCCTATGAGGACAAATATTTATTATGGAGATAGATATTTTATTCTCTCTATTGATGATTACTCTAGAATGATGACAGTCATGTTTCTAAAATATAAACCAGAAGCATTTAAGATGTTTAAATGGTATAAGGCAATGGTTGAGAAACAAAGTGGTAAAGAATTAAAATTCTTAAGATCAGATAGAGGAGGGAAATTTATTTCAGATGAATTCACTAACTTTTGTAATGAGCATGGAATCAGAAGACAAGTCTCTGCACCGAGAACACCACAACAAAATGGAATTGCTAAAAGAAGGAATAGATCCATAGTTTATTGTGCAAGGACACTGATGGTAGAGAAAGGGATCACCCAAATATTCTGGAGGGAAGTTGTCAGTGCTGTTGTTTATACATTGAACAAAGTACAATTGAAGAAAGACACCAAAAAGATACCTTATGAGCTATGGTATGGATACAAACCTAATGTAAGTTATTTCAAAAATTTTGGCAGTCAGTGTTATATCTTAAAAGATGATAGAAATGGAAAAATTGACTCCAAGAGTGACGAAGGAATCTTTCTAGGGTATTCTACCAAGAGCAAGGCTTATAAATGTCTAAATAAAGCCTCTAACAAAATTGTTGAAAGTGTAAATGTAAAGATAGATGAATTTGCAGAGAAGAATGAAAATGAAAGAACTAAAGAACCAGAGGAATACAATAGGTTTTCTTACAATGGGGACCTGACACTCTACCTGACAAAAAATGTAGAGATCCTAAGCAATAGATCATTGCACCCGAGCATCAGGATGCAAATATCGACGATCAAAATATTGCTAAAGATGATGCACAAAGTGATGGAGAACGATGATCAAGCTAATAAACAAAGAGATGAACCTATACTTGAAAGATATGTCAGAAGGAACCATCCACAGAACTAGATCATAGGAGCTAAAAAGGATGGTATGAGAACCAAAAGTAGGTCTCTAAATACAAGATGTCTTATTCGTGACTATGAGCCCAAATCTATCAATGTTGCACTAGATAATGATGAATGGATAAGTGCTATGAATGAGGAGATTGAGAAGATAGATAAAAACAAGACATGGACACTTGTATCAAGACTAGATGACAAGAATGTCATTGGTACAAAATGGATATTCAGGAATAAGCTGAATGAGAATGGAGAAGTCACCAGAAATAAAGTAAGACTAGTATGCAAGGGGTATGCACAAGAAGAAGGAATTGACTATGGAGAGACCTTTTCACCTGTTTCTAGGATAGAAGGAGTGAGAATATTAATTTCTTATGATGCATGTAAATGATTCAAGGTATATCAATTGGATGTCAAGTCTGCATTCCTAAATGGAATACTTGAAGAAGAGGTATACATTGAACAAGCAGAAGGGTTTGTTGATCCAGACAAGAGGGACATGGTATGTAGACTACACAAAGCCTTGTATGGATTAAAACAAGCCCGCTAAGCCTGGTATGAAAGACTTCATTCCTATCTTATAAGTATTGGATTTGTAAGAACTAGTGAAAATAGTAATCTTTATTTGAAGGAAGATATTGATGCTAACATTTTGATTTCTGAGATATTTGTTGATGACATCATATTTGGAGGCAATGATATGCTATGAAAATCATTTGCAAATGAAATGAGCAAAGATTTTGAGATGTCTATGTTTAGAGAGACCAAGTTCTTTCTTGGTTTGCAGATTATGCAACAAGATGAAGGTACTTTGATTACACAATCCAAGTACATCAAAGAGGTAATAAAAATATTCAAGATAGAAGAGTCCAAACCAATTGGAACAATGATGGTAATTGGATGTAAGCTGACAAAGGAAGACAAGTCATTAGAAGTAAATCAAACTTTGTAGAGATCAATGACTGGAAAACTCATGTATGTTGTACATACTAGACCAAATATTGCACATGCAGTAGGAATAGTTGCAAGATTTTCTGCTAATCCCAAAGAATCACATATGACTATTGTGAAAAGAATCCTAAAATATATAAAGAATACCATGAAATATGGCTTATGGTATAGAAGAGAAGGAAAATTTGAACTAAAGGTCTTTACTGACGCTGATTGGGCTAGAAAAATTGATGACCAAAAGAGCACAACTGGAGGATAATTCTTTATGGGTGACAAACTTGTCACATGGATCAACAAGAAGCACAGATGCATCTCTCAGTCTACTGTAGAAGCAGAGTATGTTGCTACTACTACAAACTGCTCAAATATTACATGGATCAAACAGTTACTAGAAGGTATGCATATAAATTTTTTAGAACCAGTAATTATCTATTGTGATAATACAAGTTCAATAAACATTTCCAAGAATCTAGTCATGCATGATAAAACAAAGCATATTGCCATCAAGTATCATTATTTGAGAGAACAAGCTCAGGAAAAGGAGGTGATACTTGAGTATGTGGAATCAAAGGAACAATTGGCCGATATCTTCACCAACCCACTGCCCAAGGATGCATTTGAGGACTTGAGAAAGAGACTAGGGGTCAGACCCTTGTCTACTAGTCAGTAAGCTGACTAGAAGGTTGCATCAACCTACATATTATCAGACTATCATTCATGTTGATGCAAGCAGAGAAATGGACTTCAAATATACATATATACACAACAAGGTATTTATCTACTCCAAGCACCAAAGTTATTACCGATGGATTGGGAAATTCAAGGAATATATTATGGATAGAAAGGATATGCTTGACACTATTGTCAAATATCTGTTTGAAAAAAATGTTTGTTTGGCATTGTTGTCAAAGGGAGAGAGATATCTCATTATCATACCAAGATTATATCCATTATCAACTCAGGGAGAGATCATATCTATTGAAGTATCCAAAGGGAGAATGTAAGAAGAAAGGGAGAGTACACACAAAGGAAGAGAATTGCTGACAAGGGACATAAAAAGAAAGGAGTACAGTCAAAGGGAGACAGTTTGACACAGAAAGAGAACACATCACATCAAAGAAAGAAATATTCTATCTAGTGAAGGGATTGAAGACAGAAAGAAAGTTGCAAGAATTAAATCAAAGCTATTTGAGCTTACCAAAATCCATACATTTGTAATAGTTACATTAGGAAAGCTTGATGAAATTGTATATTTCATATTGTATTAGTAATATTATAGTATGATAATGTAGTATGTTTCCATCAATGCCAAAGGGAGAGATTGATGACATGTAACTGATTGAATGTTTGAAGATGTTAAGTTGATGATCATGGAAGGCATTAAATCAGTTAATGTACTATATTTTCATTGATTTCAACTTGATATAATCTGTATGGTCATGGAAATACTACCAAAGACTACAAAGAACCAATGAATAAGGGCTATGCTATAAGTAATTCATATAAGTCAAGTATTCACTAAGTGACTACATACATCGATGGAGTGCACACCAACAATTAGAGTAAAAGAGAAGATTCATAGTGTTACCCAATGAGCTAATGCACAACATTACCAACGAGAAAAGTTACAATGTTGCCTGACAAGAAAAACACAGAGTAAACCGACGAAGAACATTTCAGTGTTGCCCGACATAAAAGACAAGGATGAAGATCCTGATGACAACTGAATTCACACTGAAAAAACTATCAGTTATCACCGATGACTAACTGAAGTGTTGACTGACATAATAGAGAGTTAAGAAAATGACAAAATGATTAGCTGTCAAGAAGCTAAAGATAGAATTAACTGATACTTATCATTGTTTTAATCATCTAGATAAATTTGGAGATATGCAATTGATTTAAAGATGATTTGTCTAGTTGGAAAGAAGATCTCTTTGCAATAAATCAAGAGTTTGCTTTAAATCTATTGGTGAAAATTGTAGAACAGGCCAAGAATCAAGAAAGCCAAGAAAAGGGGAAATCATGTCTATATAGAGACAAACCAAATTCATTATGAATTGTGTGGTGAACAAGATAATAGAGGAAGGATGCTAAAGAGAATCTAAAGGAGAAAAAAGTCTTCTTTCAGTCCTGATCAACAAGTTGAGGAAAAAGCTAGATTCTGCAGACACCGACGAATAGTGAGACAACATCAAAGAGTAGAACATTGTGGAGCAAAGGTAAAGAACTGATTATATTGATCAGAGAGGTAATGGACTCACAATAGATCTAAAAATATGCAATTGAGTTGTATGTATGAATAGATCATTAGTGCTTCAGTTTAACCATTGAAGCATCAAGTCTCTTAACCGAGCAGGACTTAAAAGTCTTTTACAATTGAGATACATCCCAAGGAGTATCAAAAAGTTTGATCATAAAAGTAGCATTGGATATGCCCGATACCTATTGATAGGCCAAGTGAGTGTGTTGATCAAGGATGGTAGCATTAGATGCCATATACTAAGTGACAAACTATCTTTTAAATCCTCTAACAAGGTCACACCTAATAGTGTGTTTGTAACCTTTAACAGGGTTAGCTCCTAACAGAGTTCACTTCAGAAGAGTGAAAATTTGGGGTACCAGTCCTAGTGGTTTTTCCCGTAATAGGGTTTCCACGTTAAAATCCATGTGTTATGTGTTTAATATTTCATTACTTTACTATTTTACATTTCACATATGTAATTCTGGATTGATAGGTATACTTTTACTATGTTTCGGTAAATAGTTGACTGCTTATTGGTAAACATAAAGAAGAGAGATTTACAAAGCAATCCGACTAGTAGTAAATTGATAAAATTATTTCAAGGCATTCATCTTGTAGGACATAAGATAACTAGAGACATAATTTGTGGTCATAATTTTTAAAGGTTGATTTAAGGATTAATTTTTGACGCCACGGATTCACCCCCCCCCCTCTCAGTTATTACTAACAAACATATGATTAAAAAACACCATCAATCCAAAAGTGTCTTATTTATTTTTACAAACTTCTCAATATCCTCATCAATGGTTCCTCTTCACTGCTGCATCTCCTTTGACCGTGTTTTTATTTTCATGACTATATACTCCGCCAGAGTATATTCTCCCCCTTACTATATACTATCCCTTTAACATCAATGGAAAAGGATAAAAAATTAAAATAGGCATAGGTACTACTACAGAAGTAGAGTAGTCAACCACTCATCAGTCACAAAGGACTGATGCATTTTCTGTTAGTTCTAATTAGACTTAGGAAAGGGAATTACTCCTAGCTTCTTCCTGAGATAATCAAAAGTATCTTTTGATAAAGGTTTTGTGAATATGTCTTCCAATTGACCTTTGGTTCTCACATAATCTAGCTTCACTTCTCTTTCTGCAACTTTTTCTCTTAGAAAATGATATTTTATTTCTATGTGTTTTGTCTTTGCATGCATCACAGGGCTATTTGATATATTAATGGTGCTAGTTTTGTCACAATGAATGACAATAGGATAATTAATCTGAATTCCAATATCTTTAATCATCTATTTGATCCAAACCATTGTTGAACAATTCAATGCGGCTGCCTTCTTGCTTGTCCAAGTAACCAACCTATCTCCAATAAATACTACTCCTCCTGAGGTACTCTTTCTGTCATCAATGTAACTTGCCCAATCTGCATCTATGTACACATGAAGTTATACATTTTCTAAATTAGGATACCATAAACCATAGTCTATAGTTCCCTTTAAATATCTAAATATTCTTTTTATTTCCATTAGGTAATTCTATTTAGGTTCAGTTGCAAATCTCCCAACAATGCCAACTACATTAGATATATCCGGTCTAGATTGAGTGAGATTTATGAGTTTTCCAATCTTGGACTTGTAAAGTGTTTTGTCAACTACTGTGGAGTCATCATTTTTAGAAATCTTTCTTCCTGTTATCATAGGAGTACTTACTAGCTTGCAATCTTCCATTTTGAATGTATTCAATATCTCCTTCACATATTTAGACTGATTTATGAATATACCTCTATCTGTCTACTTTACATTTAATCCCAAAAAAATTTTATAGGTCCAATCATGCTCATTTCAAATTCACTCTGCATCTATTTGGCAAATTTTACACTAAGCTTTTCATTACCTCCAAAAATAATTTCATAAACAAAGATAGCAACAAGTAATAATCCTTCAGGTGTCTATCTGATGAATAAGTTGCAATCTGTTGCTCCCTTTTTGAATCCAATCTTTTTTAAGTAGCCATCAAGTCTCTCATACCATGCTCTTGGGGCCTGTTTAAGTCCATAGAGGGATTTCTTTAGTCTGCATACCATGTTTGGTTTGTCTAAAATTTTGAATCCTTCAGGCTGCTCTATGTATACTTCTTCCTTCAAGTCATCATTCAGGAAAGCTGGCTTGACATCCATCTGATATACTTTGAAGTTCTTGAATGTTGCATAAGCTAAAACAACTTTATAGCTTCCAGTCTTCTCACAGGGGAAAATGTATCAGAATATTCAATTCCTTCTCTTTGCGCATATCCTTTACATACCAATCTTTCTTTATTTCTTATCACTGTACCATCTTCATTCATTTTGTTTCTAAATATCCACTTAGTTCCAATCACATTCTTGTCACAAGGTCTAGGGACCAATTCCCATGTGTCATTCTTAATTATTTGATCTAATTCTTCTTGCATTGTATTTTGCCAATCTAAATCATTGCATACATCTTCAACACTTAAGGGTTCAATTTGTGAAAGTAAACATACCTCTTCATCAATATTTGAACCTTTTTCTATGGATCTTGTTAAAACTTTAATGCTCTGATCTCCTATGATATCTTCTTTTGAATGGTATCTAGATGTGTATTTTGAGATTTTAGGTGTGACAATCTCATCTGTGATCTATGATTCTTCTTAACTTGGTTAGGGTTATTTCATGATACATCAATACAGTCAAACATTTCTTCAATAACTATTTCTTTATTGATAGGTCTAGGTTCATCTTCAATCATAGGTTCATATTTATAATATCTCTCTTGAATCATGAACTTCTCATCAATCTTCACATGTGCACCTTCAATGATTTTATTCAACCTTAAATTAAAACATATGTAAGATTTTCTCTTAGTAGAGAAACCAATAAAAATACCTTCATCGCTTCTAGCATCAAATTCACCAACACCATCATCTCTATTGATGTAGCACTTGCTTCCAAATATTCTGAAGTATTTTACTATAGGTACATTACCAAACCAAATTTCATAAGGTGTTTTGTCTGCACCTGGTTTTAGTTGAATTTTGTTGATAGTATAGAGTGTTGTATTGACTGCATCTCTGCAATAGGTGTGCACAAATTTTCCTTCAATCATGATAGTGCGTGTTGTGTCAAGTATTATCCTATTTCTCCTTTTTGCAATTCCATTTTGCTGAGGGGTTTTGGGTGCACTTAGTTATCTTTTGATCCCATATTCTTCGCAGTACTCAAGAAACTTGTCAGAGGTGAATTCTCATCCTCTCTCATATCTTAGACATTTTATCTTTAATCCAAAATCATTTTCAACTTTAGCTTTGAATATTTTGAACTTCTCAAAAGCTTTAGATTTGTCTTTCAAGAACGCAACCCACATCATTATGGAGAAATCATCAACAAACAAAATGAAATACCTTTCACCATAGTAAGATCTTGTTTGAGTAGGTCCACATAAGTCTGTATGCACTAGATCTAATTTTTTCTCTACAGTGTTCTTTTTTCTTTTGAATGAGGTCCTCACATGCTTTTCCATCACACATTCCCTACACATAGTATCAACAGGTCTTGCAATACTAGGAAGGTCTCTTACCGCCTTTACATTTCTTATCTTTACTATGTTGTCAAAATTGATATGACAAAGTCTTTTGTGCCATAACCAACTATAATCCACTTTTGCAACAAAACAACTTACTTTGGAGTTAAGCTGAAAAACATTACCTTTGGTCTTTGAACCTGATGCAATCCTTCTTTGTTGTTAATAATGCACCTATTGTTTTTGAATTCTAACTGATATCATTTATCCAACAACTGTCCAACACTTAGTAAGTTATGATGTAAACCATCAACATATAGAACATCATATGCCATGTTCTTTCCATCTAAGGTGATGGATTCACTGCCTATGATAGGTTTGGGAGTATTATCTCCAAATCTAACCATGCCACCTTTGTACTTATCTAGATGTACAAATCTATCTTTGTCTCCTATCATGTGATGTAAACACCCACTATCTATAATCCAGCCTGTTCTGATGTCTGCTTTTGAAACTAAAGACAATTCTTGTGCTTTCTTTTCATCTTCAATTTCTATTTTGTCAATCATTTTTTAATTATCTTTAATTGCAACGAATCCAATTTCATCTTCTCCTGAATCATCATCAGTCACACCATCTTCAACATGATAGTATTCCTTAGTATATTTGGTTTTGTAATATGATCTAAACTTCTTGACTCTTGTAGGACACTTAGATGGAAAGTGGCCAACTTTGTTGCATGAAAAACATTTGAATGGTAGCTGTCCTTCATACTTTCCTTTACCTTTCCTTTCTTTCTTAGAAATCATAGCAATGGTTTCTTCTAGTTCTGTATCAACTTCTTCTTTCTCAATAATACTAGATAGGCTCAAGGATTTCTTACCATGGACTGAGGCTTTAAAAGCTATTTCAATTTTAGGTTTTGTCTTCAATCTTGATATCTCAAATGTCGATATTTTGCTGATCAAGGTTTCTCTTTTGAAGTCATTTGAGAATTGCATGGTTTCATCTAAGATGTTTATCTTGCTTTCATAATCTATTGTCAATGTAGTCATCAGTTTTTCCATTATATCTTCCTCTGAAATTTCTCCACCATTGTTCCTGATTCCTGAGACTGCTTCATTACTCCTCTGATTGTAAGGGTGATACCACAATAGTGGGTTACACTTTTTTTCCTAAACGGACATTGAACTCTACATTTTGAGAAAAACTTTCACATTCGGATGCATATTGTTGTTAAACTGTTTGAAATCAGAAGATGAAGTAAACTAGAGTCTTTTAGGATTTTCTGTCTAGATTCTAAATATATTTTTTTTATTTTTTTTTGAATTGATTTTAATGGTTTTTTTTTCTCCCACTAAAATAGCTATGTTGCTGAAAATGTCTTTTTAAAAAGGTACAATGACTTCGTAAAACATAACTTTTTTTCTAAAATAGATATCAATGTGCTTCTTTTGAATTTGGTTTTGTAGCATCCATACGGAGGGCATGCAATTAGTTTGATGATATTATCATGATTATTGCATATTTTATGAATGTTTGAAGTAGAGTCAACTGTAATTTTGACATACCTTGACTGCGTAACTGATAACTTGTTGTGTATTTATCGAAATTCAATTTTTTTTTTTTTGATAGAAAGAAGACTCAAAACCAGAGGGCACTGTTATTTTTCAAATTCTTTTTTCTATTTTCTACTATTTTTCATTGAACATCAAACCTGGAAGTTTATATTTGATAAAAAACCTACATCTGATGCATGTCAAAAAACATAGACCTAATTAATTCAAAATTTGTCAAATCTATATTCGTTAGAAATCTCATTCAGAGTACTTGTGTGATGCAAAAGGAGGTGTCCCTATTCTTTCATTTGATCCCTGAAGCCATGAAAACTACAAATTGTTGTGGACCTTTGCAGATGGCATCATTTTTAGGGGTTTCGATAGAAACTACTTTCGATAGAAAGTAGTTTCGATCGAAACTAATTGGTTTTGATCGAAACTACTTTCTATCAAAAGTAGTTTCATGATTTGGCATTTCACCAAAATTTACCAAAGCACTTTCGATAGAAAGTATATAGTTTGTATCGAAAGTCAAAGATGACTTTCGATAGAAACCCATGTCGGCCTCTTTGGTGTCATTTCAGGTACAGAATGATTACATATAAATATATATATGTTTTTGTCATCTTGTTACCTTGAAAGTCACAAAATACTTCACAATTTGGAAAAAGAAGACAATTTTGCAACTTGTTATGGGAAATAAGAAGAGAAGGCTAAATAAGAGTGCACGACATTATTCAGAAGATACTGAACATAGACTACGTGAAGAAGCTCGGGAAAGATATTATCAGAATAAACAAGGTACATGTCTATATCTCT
>MU227421.1:1332574-1348803 GCA_018584345.1 Thuja plicata
TAGTAGCGACATTAGGGAACCTGTGAGGACTTAAGTTGAATAAATCTTGCATTCAAGTTGTAGAAAAGTATTTTTTTATTTTAGAGATATGAAGTACAATGATGAATATTATTCTAGTTAAACAAAACAGAAATATTACTTGCATCTTATAGATATTTTATGTATTGTCCTCTCGAGTTGCCTGGCGGGGCGTTACATTTTGTAAATATATCTTTTATCTGTTCCTTTATGATAACATACTCCAGTCTAATCTCTTTCTCTGTAACCTTGTCCCTCAAGAAATTATGCTTAGTAAAAATAGGTTTAGTCTTTGAATGCATTACAAGATTCTTTGACATATTTACTATGCTAGTGTTATCACAATGGATAAACACTAGCTCTTCAAAAATTATTCCAATGTCCTTCAACATTTGTTTCATCTAAACAACTTGTGAACAATTTATAGCTGCAACAACATACTTTGATTCAACAGTAGACTGAGAAATATAGTCCTTCTTCTTACTTAGCCAAGAAACTAGCCTTTTCCCAAGGAAAAATGCTCCACCACTTGTACTCTTTCTATCATCCACATTACCTGCCCAATCAACATTAGTGTAAGCTTGTAAAATAAATTCATCTAATTTTTCATACAACAATCCATATCCTATAGTTCCTTTTAAGTATCTGAAGATTCTTTTCATAGAAAAAAGGTGTGTCTCTTTAGGATCTTCTTTATATCTTGCCACAATCCAACTATTTTGGAAATATCTGGTCTAGTGCAAGTTAGATATTGTAGACCACCAATCATCAATCTATACTTTTTTTGAAAAATACTTTGAGTCTCATCATTACTACTTAGTTTGTATCAAGTCACCATGGGTGTCCCAACAGGTTTACAATCTTCCATTCCAAAATTATTCAACATTTTCTTAAGATACTTGGTCTGAGATATAAAAATATCATTCTTACTCTGATTAATTTTCAAACCAAGAAAAAATTTCATCTCACCAATCATTGACATTTCAAATTCATTTTCCATTTCTTTAGATAACTTCTTATTCATTTTATCATTGCTTCTAAAAATGATATCATCAACAAAAAATTCTATGATTAGTATTCCATCTTCATTAGTTCTTAAATATAAATTATTGTCTGCATTACCTTTTCTAAAACCAAGATGAAGTAGATACTTGTCTATTCTTTCATACCATGCTCTCAATGCTTGTTTCAGTCGATGCAACACTTTCTTCAACTTACAAACCATGTATTCATCTTCTATCAAAGGAAATCCATCAGGTTTCTCTATGTATACTTCTTCTTCCAAATATCCATTCAATAATGTTGATTTCACATCCGTCTGATATACTTTAAAGTATTTATTTGCAACATAAGCAGGAAATAATCTGACAGCTTCCAACCTAGCAACAAGAGCAAATGTTTCTTCAAAGTCTATTCCTTCTTGTTGCGAGTAGCCTTTACAAACTATTCTAGCCTTATTTCTTACCACTGTTCCTTCCTCATCCATTTTGTTTATGAAAACCCATTTAGTTCCCATCACATTTTTGTTTTTAGGTCTTGGAACTAATTCCTAGGTGTTGTTTTTCGTTATATGTTCAAGTTCTTCTTGCATAGATTTAGTCCAAGATTCATCTCTACATGATTTATCAGTAGTTTTTAGTTCAAATTGAGAAATCAAACAAATTTCATCTCTTACTTTAGTTATAGTCATCATTTCTTTATTTACATTACCAATGATTTGATCTTCAGGATGGTTCTTTTGAACATACCTCAAAGTCTTAGGAGTCTTAGTAAGATCAATTGATTCATCTTCAATCTAATCATTAACCATCAAAGGTTCTTCAGTTTGAGTAGGGACCTATTTTATCTCTACAATCTGTCCACAGTCATACATTCTTTCCTGGATCTGAAACTTTTCATCTATTCTCAAATTAGCACTTTCAATCAACTTCCTCTATATCATATTAAAACATTTATAGGCTTTTCTCTTAGTAGAATAACCAAGGAAGATACCTTCATCACTTCTAGCATCAAACTTCCCTATCTCATCATCTCTTTTGATATAACATTTACTACCAAATATTCTAAAATATTTTACAGTAGGAGTATGAAAAAAGCATAATTCATAAGGAGTCTTATAGCTTGTACCTTCTCTGATCTCAATTTTGTTCAAGGTGTACATAGAAATACCAACAAACTCTCTCTAGTGAACATGTGATACATTTCCTTCCAGTAGCATAGTTTTGGCAACATCTAATATTGTTCTATTTCTTTGCTCTACTATCTCATTATATTGTGGTTTCCTAGGTGCAGATGTATGTCTAAATATTCCATGCTCTTCACAGTAGGTATTAAATAATTCTAATGTAAACTCACCATCTCTATCTGATATCATGAATTTTATCTTCAAACCAGATTCATTGTCAAATTTTTCTTTGAATAAATTGAATTCGTCAAATGCTTCAGATTTCTCTCTCAAATATGTAACCCACATCATTCTAGAAAATTCACCAAAAAAAAGTATAAAGTACCTTTCACCATAATATGATCTTGTTCTTGTAGGATCACACAGATTTGTATGTACGAGATCCAACTTCCCTTTTGCTAAATAAGATTTTCTTTTTAAACTGCTTCTAGTCTACTTCCCCATAACACAGTCTCTACACATAGTGTTAGATGGTTTTACAATCTTAGGTAGATCTCTTACAACATTTTTCATACTTGCCTTCACAATGTTATCAAAGTTAACATGACAAAATCATGTATGCCATAACAAATTGTCATCAACCTTCATAATAAAACAAGAAGCTTCATATGTATTCAATTCAAATACATTACCTCTATATTTAGTACCAGCTATGTTCAAGTCTCTTGATTTACTTTTGATAGAACATTTCCCATCAATGAATTTCAATTGATGACCTCTATCCACTAGTTGTCTAACACTCAACAGATTATGCTTAAGTCCATCAACAAGTAGTACATTGTCAGTATTAGTCTTTCCATCTAGAGAAATAGATCCAAATCCAATGATAAGCTTAGGATTATTGTCACAAAATCTAACAACACCACCATCATATCTTTTCAGACTAACAAACTTTTTTTATCTCTAGTCATATGATGTGAACAACCACTATCTATAACCCATTCAAATTTATTTTCAACACGAGATACTAAGGCTTTTTCTTCATGTATAGGTTCATCATCCTTAATAACAATAAATCCAATTTCATCATAATCAACATCATCATCAGATATGCATTCACCAGCATAATAACATTCCTTGTCTTTTGAAGACTTTGATATATAAAACTTAGGTTTATGTTTTGGAACCCTTGTAGGACATCGAGATGCAAAATGACCAATCTTGTTGCATGAAAAAAAATTCAAAGGTAATTTTCCTTCAAACTTACCCTTACCTCTCTTTTCTCTTCTATAAATTAGGGCTACCACTTCATCTAGCTTTCTTTCTTCCTCTTGTATCTATTCCCATTCATCAGCATAGTCTCTAAGTTCTTCTCTTAAGTCACCATTGCTGGTGTTCTCAATTCTAGATAAGGTATTTTTGTTTCTATGTACATTCACCTTGAATGCTGACTCAACTTTAGGTAAATAATATCACAGTTTTGTGGCATCAAAATTAGTTAGATTTCCAACCAACATCTCTTTATTGAAGTTCAGATTCAAACTTATAATCTCCTCTATAGCTTGTACTTTAGTTTTGTATGTAGGTGTCAAAGATCTGAGTATCTTTGCAATCACTTCTTCTTCAGTGTAAGTACCTCCAAAGTTTTTGATGCCAATAACTACTTTAGTAATTCTTTGTGCATATACCCTAATGTTATCATCATCTCTCATTTTCAATGATTCCATCTTTGTATTTGATTTTTGTAGCTTCTCTTGCTTTATAAACCTATCTCCTACATATAGTGCTTCTAATCCTGTCCAAATCTCATGTGCAGAACCCAAGTCTTTTACTTCTGTGAATTCACCTTTAGAAAGTGTGTTGATCAATGATTCCCTTGCAACTATATTACATGAAAATAACTTCTTATCATCTTTAGTAGTTTTATCCAATTCATCCCAGTCGCTATCTTTTCCTTTCTTTTCGTGATCATCGAGTAGTCAATTCCCAAGCATATAAAATGTGTTCTCATCTTGTTCTTCCAAATGTCAAAGTTTTTAGGATCAAATTTTAGATTATCCTTCCTATAGTAAGACATCTTCAGGATCACCTCAATATGTTAAGCTTTCTCTCTAAGGACTAGTAGCTTTGATACCAATTGTTAGGAATAACAGTGCATAAGTACAACTGAGAGGGGGGGGGGGGGAATCAGTTATGNGGATCACCTCAATATGTTAAGCTTTCTCTCTAAGGACTAGTAGCTTTGATACCAATTGTTAGGAATAACAGTGCATAAGTACAACTGAGAGGGGGGGGGGGTGAATCAGTTATGATACAGATTATTAAGCTTTAAACTTTATAAACCAAATCCACAATCCAAATGATAACATAGTAAATGCCAAAACAATAACACAATCCTTTGTTTTCAAGGATTAAGAGTAAAACCCCGATGGGAATTATCACCCAAAAATGATGTACTGAGAGTATAGTATCCATGTGAAAATATTTATCCCTGTTAGGATCTTGTTGTAACATTATAGTACATAGTCCTTGTTAAAGGATAGACCCTGTTAGGATTCAAGAGTAACAGTGGTCTCATTGCCTAGTCACACTTCCCAAAGAAGGTTAAAGCCACCCTCAAGGATTAACAATCCAAACAAGTGTATATCAGAAATATTCAATCCAGTAAACTATTTGATAGCAACTATCTTTGCTTGATCAGTTCCAATGAAGTACTCTAATCACAAACTTTTCTCTACATCCAGTAGCCAATCAAGCTTCACAACTTCCACACTTCTTTGTCTTTCAATTACATTATCATCATACCTCTATCACATATTTTCAAAAGAAAAGGCCTCTCATATATACCCTATTACAATAATTGACTAGGTCGGACAATTAAGCTTTCCAAAAATACAAATAATTATTTAACTCCTTGCTAAGATACGTAAGGTACCTAAAAAGTAAAAAATCAATAACAATACATCAAATATACTTCAATATCTATAATCCATGCTCACAATCCATAATACATGCTACATCTTTGAAGTCAAAAAACAAATAGGTATCCTCTAGAATACACGCCACAAATGAAATCACCAACAATCTCACAACTATCGATCAACAAAGAACATTCCTCAATGTGTCCTCTATCATCCCTTAAGCTTGCATACTCTAAAACATCTTCACCTGTAAGATATACCCAAAACACAGAGACCTTCTCTGTCAAGCATCACTATCACAGTCCAGAAAATAGTCTTCACTAAAACATATGTAACATATCCAATATGCAATATTAAACCAAGAGACCATAGATATAAGGTCCTCACACATCCTTCTTCATATCCTTATATTTGATCATTTTGATTAATTCATTCACTATCTGTACAATTCTGCCAGTCATCATACAAAAGTAATAACCAGTCTGTTCACTTCACAGAAACACATGTTGACATTAGTGACAAAACATGAATATCAACAACATCAGTAGTACCCAAATCTGATATCATCCAACATGTACAAACTAGAATATAATAGGGTAAGCTATTATATCATGCCCATGCAATACAATACCCATCCATAGTTTATGGCAAGAGTTTAATTGGCATGGATCCAATAACATAAGCTCAGTAACAATGGCTCACCTTTCCTCTTACCTCAGAGGTTATAGATAAACCTTTTAACTAATAGATTTACACCTTATTAAGGGAAGTATATATAGAGTAACTTCATGGTACAATCCTATAGAACTGCACCAATCTAATAAACACTAATATGATGACCCTCTAAAAACAAGAGGTGTATAGTAAGAGCTCCAAGAACACTAGTGCATGACTTGGACATTGAGACCTAATATGTGTTCGATACTTTCACAATAAAACCTAGATCCTCACCCAATGCCTCCTACATTGCTAGGGAACACAAAGGAAATTCTTGTCCACAACCTTATAGGATTGATCTCAAGATTTCTCTTTTTTTTTCACTTTATATAGAATGCTAGAGTTATATTCTTGAGGTCATCCCCTAAGAGCAAGTGGCCCTTAGGTGGGCCTCTCTAAAAAATGAAGGAATGTTGTTGATTTATTGTACTCAAGGTCCACAAAGGTGAGGAGAGAGGTTAATTTACAAAAATAAGCTTGGATAACATAATGTATGCAAGTGTGCACAAAAAAAGACATTAGTTTGCTAACCTAATGAAATAAAAGTGCGAGCTAATCTAGAAATAAAAAGCACACAATTGTTCATTAACCTTGTGAAATCGGTGTATGATCTAATATATATGTTAGATTCTAAGATGTAGAGGTGCCAATCCATAGGCTCATTTACTAAACAAAGGAGGCACTATTCTTTAAGCAGAGGAACTAATCCAAAAAACCCACAAAAATCTATTGTCAACCCCATAAAATAGAATGTTAAACCTATAAAATAAAGGGTTATCTTGAAAATTAGAATGATATGTTAACTGTTGACATGAGGAGTTTTTGTTGATGATGCAGATTTGATGATGATGTTGTTGTTGTAGTATTATGTATGGTTGTATATGATGACAAATTGTTGATGTTGTTGATAATATTATAGAGTTGTTGATATGTCAAAATGGTTGTCATTGATGACAACATACTACTTTTCTGATTGGAATTGTGCTCAATTTTTCTATTATGATGATGTGGATTTGAGTTCTTTTTGGTTTGGAGGCTGGGGCTTCAAAAAATATGTTCTGGTGGTGTTTTTTGTGATGATCGTGTTTGACTATGGTCTCGAATTCTCTACTATTCTAGATATAGTTTTTGGTAGTATGGTTTTGTTGTCTTTTTTATTTGGGTCATGATGATGTGGTCTAGAGGCATAATTGCTAACATGCTATTTATTTTTGGGCTCCACTAATTATGGTTTTTGGGTAGCATGTTATTTGATTGAGGTTGTTTATGTGTGGTGTGGTCCACTTTCCATTTCTCCCCATTGTGGGAATGTTTAGTCTAGACCTATTTCAAAATTATGTTGGTCGAATTGGTAATTTTAGATATGTATAAGTAAGAAGTTGATTATTATGGATCATTAAGGAGGTTGGTTTAAGAGAAGGTCCATCAGATATTGTACAAAGATATTATGGAAGCAAAAGGTTGGTTTGTGAGAAGAGGGTGTGTGTGTTGTTTTTGTTAGACACTGGAGGTAGTGAGCCAAGGGTTTCTTTCGAAAGTTATACCATACTAGTGGATTTCCTTTTCTCTCTTCTTTCTTAGGGTAGTGAGTCCACCTATAGTGAGAATTATGGTAGTGAGCTATCCATTATAAATATCACATTAACTATTGTCACCTTAACCATTGTTTTAATTCATGAGAATCATTCTTCTCCATGGTTTTTCCCACATAGCATTTTTCATGTAAATTCTAGTGTTCATTGTGTACAATTTGTATGTATGCTCTTTCATGTTTATGTATTATTTGATTAAGTGGAAAAAAATTTAATCTTTTATTTCCAAATCTATGAAATACACAAAACATTTATTGGACAACTAATTCACCCCCCCTCTCAGTTGTCTAGGACATTCAAAAATTGGTATTAGAGCTTTGGTTACTAGATAGTGAGTCTAACCGCTTGGGAAGATTAGATGGAACATAAATTGAAAATTCCTACCTTTGATGAATTTTACTATAGTTTCTGGGAAGTGAAGATGAAGAGATATTTGATTTCTCTAAGTTACAAGAGTTGTAAATTTGTGGAGAACAAACATATGGTGCTAAAAAATGGAGCAACTACTCCAGATGAGATTGATTCCTATGAAGGAAATAAGAGAGCAAGGTATGTTATTTTTAGTGCATTATCTAAAATTAAATTGGCGAAGGTTGTTGCATTAGAGACTTCTTATGAAGTTTGGTAAAAGCTAAAAAATATTTATTAAGGAAATGATAGAGTTAAACTAACTAAGATGCAGACTACTAAAGGCAGATTTGAGAAATTAAGGATTGAAGGAGAATATATATAAAGCCACTTTCAAAAATTGATAATGCTATAAATGAGATCATAAATCTTATCAACACTTTGCATGATAAGGATGTGATAGAGAAGATCTTGAGGACTTCACCATAAAGCTACAATGGCAAGGTATCAACAATTGAATAAAATTATGATCTAACGAATTTCATGAAAGAAAAAATGTTTGGCACTCTAAGTGCATTCAAAATGAGAAAGTTTGGAAAAGACAAATCCAAATCCAAGTTGTCTTTCAAATGAATGGTGGATAATGCAGATCTAGAAGATAAGAGAACAAATGAAGTAGAAACAAACTTTGTAAAGAGACTAAAGAAAGGAACCAGTAAGTACAAATGTATCTTACCTCTTAAGTGTTTTAGGTGTGGAAAGATGGGTCATATTGCTACTAGATGTCCAGATAAAGGACTAAGAAAAAAAATATAATTCAATAAGAAGGCATATTATGTGAAGGAAAATGATAGTATCTCAGATGATGAACTAGATGAAGGTGAATGTTTAGTTTATGTTGAAGAATTTGTGCTTGAACCTAAAGTTAGTAATGCGACATCTCCAAAAAGTAATACTAAAATTTCTAATGCAATACATGTTAGAATGAATGAGAATGAATGATTTATTAATAGCGGTTTCTCTCTTCACATGACTGGTGATAAAATTAAGTCTGTAAAATTGAAAATTATGATGGTGGATCTATTAGATTTGGAGATGATCATATTGCACAAATCATATGAATAGGTTCTATCACTTTTGATAGGATACATAATACTGACAATGTTTAGTATGTAAAAGGATTGCATCATACCCTTTTAAGGGTTCGATAGATGTGCAAAAATGGATATAATGTTGTCTTTTTGGATGATATTTGTGTGATGCAGAAGGAATCCGTAAATATTATTTGTACAAGAAAAATGAATAGAAGAAATACATATCAATTAGATGCAGCTACATGGCATTACCTATTATCATAGATCGACAAAAGTGAGTTTTGATATTGAAAAATGTGTCACACCTACTATGAAAATTTGGTGAAGGTGAGTTTGATAAGGGTAGTAAGAGATCTACCAAGATTAACTAAACTAGATAACAATATTTTCAGTAAGTATCAAAATATCAGAGGATAAGAACTATCTACTGCCAGGCTACTAGATTTGGTGCACATAGACTTGTTAGGAATAACATTCCACCAACACAAATAAGATAGATTATTAAACATCAAAATTTATAAACAAAACTTTCATCCAAATGATAACACGATAAATGCTAACACAATAACACAATCCTTTGTTTTCGAGAAAACCTTGTTAAAGGTAAAACCTCGGTGGGAATTAGCACCCAAAAATAATGTACTGAGAGTATAGTATCCATGTTAAAAGGTTTAGCCCTGTTAGGAGCTTATTACAAATATAAAGTACATAGTCCCTCTTAAAGGATAGACCCTATTAGGAGTCAAGGACAATGGTGGGCTCACTACCCAGACACACAACCTAAATAAGGTTAATTCCACCCTCAAGGACTTACAATCTGAAACACAAGTGTATATAAAAATATATACAATCCAGTGAACTGTGTAATAGAAACTGTCTTTGCTTGGTCAGTTCCAATGAAGTATAATAATCATATCATCTTCTCTACGTCGAGTAGACAATCAAGCTCGCATATTCCACACTTCTTTGTCTCTATCAATCACCTTTTCTTCATACACACATCTTTTCAAAAGAAAAGATCTCTCATAGATACCCTATTACACTAATTGATTAGGTTGGCAATTAAGCTTTCCTAATATACAAATAATTATTTATCCCCTTGCTAAGATACACATGGTACCTATAAAAAGTATACATTAATTACAATACACCAGATATAATCCAAGATTCTTAATCCACTCTTTCAATCCATAATACATACTACATCTCTAAAGTCAGCCCCAAATAGGTCTCCTCTAGATCACACACCACAGCTGACATCATCAAAACTCATACGACTTGTGACCCATAAAAAAATTCCTGAACATGTCTTATGTCAACCCTTAAGCTCACATAACCTAAATCATCGTTTCCTATAAGATATACTCAAAACACAAAGACTTTCTTTGTCAATCATCACTATCACAGTCCAGTAACCATTATTCACCAAAAAATATGTTACTCATCCAATATGAAATATTAAGCTAAGAGACCTTAGAAATAAGATCATCATACATCCTTCTACATATCCTCATCTTCAATTGTTCTTATTCATTCGTACAATATCCATACATTTATGTCAGTCATCATACAACAGTAATAACCAATTTTTTCTTCCTCCACAGAAACATATGTTGACATCAATGAAAAAACATGTATGCCAACTACATCAATAGTAGCCAATTCCAACATCATCCAACAATCTCCACCTTTGGCATTGATGGCAACATATGGAAAATCTATCAACCCAAAAGTACTCTCTCTCAATACAATGTTCTCAATATGCTCAACACAACCCTCCCTAAAATAGTAGGGATTTTCTCATATAATCTCTCCACCTTTTACAACAATAGAAAAGGGTGCCATAAATCATCATCATTCTTTTGTAATGTGTAGCTTTTTCAAATCTTCATGTCTGTAACAACTAGGTGCAAAATCACCCAAATATGTTATGTAGTGTTCTTGCGATCACTCCCCCTGAGGAGTAGATCCGTACATCACGTACAAAAAATCATATAGCTCTGAAAGACACTAGACTGATGCATTCTTGCATCAATTAATTTCCACAGGGAGGGGCTCTCACCCCAAGCATACTTTTGAGATACTCAAAAGAATCTTTTGGAAAAGGTTTTGTAAATATATCTTCTATTTTTTCCTTTGTGCTAACAGACTCCAATATGATCTCCTTCTCTACTACCTTGTCTCTCAAGAAATGATACTTAATAGAAATATGTTGTCTTTGAATGCATTACAAGATTCTTTGACATATTCACTATGCTAGTGTTATCGCAATGGATAACCACTCGTTGCTAAAAAATTATTCCAATGTCCTTCAAAATTTTTTTCATCCAAACAACCCATGTGGTGTTTATAGCAGCAATAGCATACTTAGATTCAGCTATAGACTGAGCTATACAATCCTACTTCTTACTTAACCATGAAACCAACCTTTTTCTAAGGAAAATTTCTCCTCCTCTTGTACTCTTTCTATCATCCATACTACTTTCCCAATCAGCATCAGTATAAGGATGTAAAATAAATTCATCATATTTTTCATACCATAATCCATACTCTATTGTTCCTTTCAAGTATTTGAAAATTCTTTTCACAATAGCAAGGTGTGTCTCTTTCGGATCTACTTGATATCTTACCACAATTCCAACTGCATTGGAAATATCTGGTCTAGTATGAGTAAGATATTGTAAACCTCTAATCATTGATCTTTACTTTGTTTGAAAAACACTCTGAGTTTCATCATTATTAGTAAGTTTATAACTAGTTTCCTTAGGTGTCCCAATAGGTTTACAATCTTCCATTCCAAATTTCTTCAACATTTCCTTAAGATACTTGGTCTAAGATATAAAAATACCATTCTTGTTCTAATTAATTTGTAAACCAAGGAAAAATTTCATCTCACCAATCATTCACATTTCAAATTCTTTTTCCATCTCTTCAGAGAACCTTTTAATCATTTCATCATTACCTCCAAAAATGATATCATCAACAAAAACTTCTATGGTTAGAATTCCATATTCACTAGTTCTTAAGTATAAATTACTGTCTGCATTACCTTTTCTAAAACCAAGACAAAGTAGATACCTATCTAGTCTTGCATACCATGCTCTCAGTTCTTGTTTAATTCCATACAATGCTTTCTTCAACTTACAAACCATGTCTTCATCTTCTGTCAAAGGAAATCCATCAAGTTTCTCTATGCATACCTCTTCCTCAAGATCTCCATTCAAAAATGCATATTTCATATCCATATTATATGCCTAAAGTATTTATGTGTAGCATAAGCAATAAATAATCTCACTACTTCCAACCTAGAAATAGGAGAAAATGTCTCTTCAAATTCTATGTCTAGGCTTATATCTTACCACTGTTCCTTCCTCATCCATTTTGTTTATGAAAACCCATTTAGTTCCTATCACATTCTTGTTATTAAGCCTTGGAACCAATTCCCAAGTCTTTTTTTAGAAGAATAAGAACAGATAAAGAAATCAAATAGATTTCATCTCTTACTTCATCAATAGATTTTAGTTCAACTTGAGAAATCAAATAAATTTCGTCTCTTACTTTTGATCTTGTTATCAATCCTCTATTTTCATCACTAATGATTTGATCTTCAGGATGGTTCTTCTTAAAATACTTCAGAGTCTTAGGAGTTTCAGTAAGCTCATTTGATTCATCTTGACAAACTTTGATATCATTATAAATCTCCAAAGGTTCTATATGATCAGCAGTGACCTCCTTAATCTCTCCTTAATTTCTTCAATTTGACCATAGTCATACATTCTCTCTTGAATATGAATCCTTTCATTTATCCTTATACTAGCTCTTTCAATCAACTTCCTTAATCTCAGATTGAAATATTTATACAATTTACTCTTAGTAGAATAACCAAGGAAGATACCTTCATCATTTCTAGCAGCAAACTTCCCTATCTCATCATCTCTTTTTATATAGAATTTACTTCCAAATTTAATAAAATATTTTATAGTAGGAGTATTATTAAACCATAATTCATAAGGATTCTTACTTGTACCTTCTCTGATCTGAATTTTGTTCAAGGTGTACACAAAAGTACCAATATCTTCTCTCCAATGAACATGTGATACATTTCCTTCTAGTATCATAGTTTTAGTTGCATCTAATATTTTTTTGTTCCTTCTCTCTGCTATCCCATTCTGTTGTGGTGTTCTAGGAGCAAATGTCTATCTATATATTTCATGCTCTTCACAGTAGGTATTAAACAAGTCTGAAGTAAACTCACCACCTCTATCTGATCTCAAACATTTTATCTCCAAGTGTGATTCATTCTCAATTTTTTCTTTAAATATCCTGAATTTCTCAAATGCCTCAGATTTATCTCTCAAATATGTAACCCACACCATCCTAGAAAAGTCATCAAAAAAAAGTATAAAATACCTTTCACTATAGTAAGATCTTATTCTTGTAGGACCACACAGATCTGTATGTACTAGATCCAAATTCCCTTTCACAGAGTAAGACTTGCTTTTAAAACTGCTTCTGGTCTTCTTCCCCATTACACACTCCCTACACATAGTGTTAGATGGTTTCACAATATTAGGTAGATCTCTTACTAAATTAGTCATACTTTCATTCACAATATTATCAAAGTCAACATGAAAAAATATTCTATGCCATAACCAACTATCATCAACCTTCACAATAAAACAAGAAGCTTCAGATATATTCAATTCAAATACATTCCCTCTGAATTTAGTACCATATGCGATCAAGTCTCCTAACTTACTTTGGATAGAACATTTCCCATCAATGAATTTTAATTGATAACCCTTGTCCACTAGCTATCCAACACTCAATGAATTATGCTTATGTCAATCAACAAGTAATACATTATTGGTATTAGTATTTCCATCTAGAGAAATAGATCCAAATCCAATGATAAGCTTAGGATTATTTTCATCAAATATTAAAACACCACCATCATATGTTTTTGGATTAAAAAAACTTATTTTTATCTCCAGTCATATGACGTAAACAACCACTGTCTATAACCCATTCAGATTTATTTTCAACATGAGATACTTAGGCTCTTTCTTCATGTATAGGTTCATCATCCTTAATAGAAATAAATCCAATCTCATCATAGTAAACTTCTTCATCATCATAAACACATTAACTAGTATAATAAAATTCCTTGTCCTTTGAATACTTAAATTTATAAAACTTAGGTTTATGCTTTGGAACCCTTGAAGGACATCGAGATGCAAAATGACCTATCTTGTTGCATGAAAAAAATTTCAAAGGTGACTTTCCTTCATATTTACCCCTACCTCTCTTTTCTCTTCTAGCAATCAGGGCCACAACTTCATCTTGTTTTCCTTCTTCTTCATGTATATATTAACATTCATCAGCATATTCTCCAAGTTCTTCTCTCAAGTCACTATTGCTAGTGCTCATAATTTTTGATAAGGTATTTTTGTTTCTATGCAAAGTCGCCTTGAATGATGACTTAACTTTAGGTAGAGAATATCCCAGTTCTGTGATCTCAAATGTACTTAGTTTCCTAATCAACATCTCTCTACTGAAGTTTAGTGTCAAAGGTATAATCTCTTCTATATCTTGTACTTTGGTTCTGTATACAGGTGTCAAGGATTCAAGAATATTTATAATCACTTCTTCCTCAATGTAAGTACCTCCAGATTTCCTGATGCCAATAAAAAATTTAGTAGTTCTCTGTGAATATGCTCAATTTTTCTCATCATCTCTCATTTTCAATGTTTCCATCTTTGCCTTCCAGTTCTATAACTTTGTCTATTTTGTAAACTTATCTCCTTCATATAGTGCTTCCAATCTTGTCCAAATTTCATGTGCAAAATCTAAATCTTTTACCTCTGTCAATTCACCTTTAGAAAGTGCACTAATCAATGCTTCCCTTGTGACCATGTTACATGTAAATAGCTTCTTTTCATATTTAGTAGATTTATCTATTTCATCCTCATCTTTAATCATTTTCTTTCTTTTAATAATCATCCAATAGTCGATTCACAAACATAGCAAATGTGTTCTCATCTTGTTCTTCCAACTGTCAAAGTTTTGAGGATCAAGCTTTAGACTATCCTTTCTATAGTAATCCATCTTCAACATCACCTCAAACTGTTAAGATTTCTCTCTAAGGACTAGTAGATCTGATACTAATTTTTAGGAATAAGGGTCCACTAGTAAAACTTAGAAGGAGGGGGGTGAATCAGTTGTGAGATAGATTATTAAACATTAAACTTTATAAAAAAAAATTTCATCTAAATGATATCACAGTAAATGCCAACACAATAACACAATACTTTTTGTTGAGGAAATCATGTCAAAGGTAAAAACCCAGTGGGAATTAGCACCCACAAATAATGTACTAAGAGTATAGTATCCCTGTTAAAAGATTTAGCCCTGTTAGGAGCTTATTACAACATTACAATGCACAGTTCTTGTTAAAGGCCAAACCCTGTTAGGATTCAAGAACAATGGTGGGTTCACCATCCAGGCACACTGTCTAAAGAAGGTTAATGCCACCCTAAAGGAATTATAGTCCTAAACACAAGTGTATATAAAAAATATACAATCCAGTGAACTCTCTGATAATAACTGTCTTTTCTTGGTCATTTCTAATGAAGTATAATAACCATATCCTCTACTCTACATACAACATATAATCAAGCTCATAGCTTCCACACTTCTCTATTTATATAAATCACCTTTTCTTCATACACACATTTTCAAAAGAAAAGATATCTCATATATAGCCTATTACAATAATTGATTAGGTTAACCTATTAAGCTTTCCCAATATACAAATAATTATTTAACCCCTTACTTAGATACAAACGGTACCTATAAAAAGTATACATAAGTTAAAATACATCAAATATAATCTAAGATCAGTAATCCATTCTCACAATCCACAATACTTTCTACATCTCTGAATTCGGCCCTGTTAGGGATATACAATTTTTTTTTAGCCCAAATGATGAGTCATGTGCTGCAGAGATTTAAAACTTGGTTCTATGTTGTTCAAAACCCTAGTAATTGTGTTTTCAAGATTTGGGTCATTGATCTAAAACCCTAAGGTTCTATAGCTTGTTCTAATTTGGAGTTACTTTATTTTATCACTTAAAGTCTTATGAACCCATGCCTTTATTTTATCATCAGGTGGGGCCATACTTTTGTTTATCCTATACACCTAGCACTTTAATTTTTTTTTATCTAGATGCCTGATGAGAGAATTTATTGTCTCTATTTTATCTTAATCTTTATACTTTGTTTTAAACATTACCAAGACATTTGTGGACCTATAACTACTTGAACTTGTGTTAAAGTATAGTTAGAACCATCAATCCTATGGGTAGATAGTTATGCCATATTTTTCTAATATATATATATATATATATATATA
>MU227421.1:1348853-1358960 GCA_018584345.1 Thuja plicata
TATATATATATATATATATATATCAGAATGTGTGTTCTAATATTTAGATTAATTTGAATAGGTTTACTTGTATACATTTTCGCATTCTAACTAACCTACCAGGAAGAAGGAGTAGCTTGAGAGTTGTCACCAACATTGAAGAAATGTTGAAGTCCAGTTGCGATGGGGATATCATCATGGCACAAAAAGACATGACTACTACAATGGAGGAGTCACTATTCTAGAGAATATAGGAGTATAGATCTACTATATTTCCTCAGCACTCATTATCACATTGAATCGGTCGTCCAAACTTTATCTCATATGTTGTGGGTTGTTACGTTCCCTTTTTCTTCTGTGGTGAGATTTAAGTTAGAAATTATCTTTTTGTTTTGAATAAGTGTCAGTCTTCTATTTATAGGGATTTGATTGTTAGTTTGTAAGTTTGGATTTTTTGGAAATATATTGTTTCATCTTGCACAACAAGTTACTTTTCTAGTTCTATGCATTGTTCCTATGTAATCAGTTTCTGAAATATAATGAAGTGATTTTGGTTTACCTTCTATGTTAGTAGTTAGAAGAAGCCAACCAATGGGGCCCACTTTGGAGGTGGATTAGATTAGAGTAGAATAGATTTATTTTCAGCATTTACAACATTTTGAATAGGAGTTTACTATATTTCTTCTTGCAACATCATACTTCAAGAATGTTCCTGCAACACCTGCAAGGATAGTTATAGTGGATGATCTGATTTGATAGAATAGATTTAAGTTAAGTTTGTAGTTCTCAGCATTAATTCCATTAAGTAGTTGAGAGTGTTTCTTTCCTATAGCAATAGCATGGTTCCTTTCATGTATTTTTACTTCCTGTAGCATAGGTAGCATGACTCTCTGAGAAACTTAGTGCATATATTGTGCTATCCCATTTCAAGTATACATCCCTAGATTGATAATTTAAATACACCTCATGGTGGGAAAAGTAATCCTTAGTTTGAATATACTATTCCTAGGAGAGGATTTGGCATGATTACTAGTACCTATTGTGAGGTAGTTCATTTTTGGTGTCGTTGCCAGGGATGGTGTCAAGTTGAGAATCTTATTGATTCATTTTTTTCATTTTTTTAGATAGTTTCCTTCTTTCTAGATAGTATTTTGCAGTCCTGAACTTGCTTCACAAGTATGAAGAATTTACTTGCATGCATCGAAGAGGAAGAAGATGAGATGAATATGGAAGATTTCTTCTAGGAGAGTTCACAAATCTGAACAAAGAAGTTGAAGAAATTGAGTTACCTTTTGTTGACGCACATCCCAAATTTTCTGCAACATCTTCTTCTGAAGAAAAGCCTTTTGATATAGTTGGCATTCAACCTTTGGCTGAAATTTTGGCCAGCTTTCTTGATAATTTTGCACCAAGTGCACCTTCCTTTCATCATCCTGTAGCTAATGTGCCTTTCCAACATCAATTACATTTCCAAATACCTCCAATAATGGCACAACCTACCTTTCCATTCCCTCTTCCAAGCCTTATCAATAATGCTAATCTTAAGAACATACCCACTGCTGCACTTCCAAAGTTCTATGGCCTAGTAACCAAATATCATGACACCTTTTTGTTTGAGTTTGATATCCTTTGTCATAGATTTAACCATAACACTAACAGTCACAAGATAAAGTTGTTTCCAGAAACACTGAAGGAGTCTTCCCTATGATGGTTTATGGTCTTAGGAGCTAATGCAACAACTAGATGGGATGAGATGTAGACTCTGTTTCTGCAGAAATACAAAGAGTATTGCTAGTGGGTGACCCAAGAGGAGATGACATTTTTTTAATGTCACAAAAGGAGGATGAAAGTCTAGAGGACTATGTTTCATGTTTCTTGTACAACATGCAGAAGAATCCCCAACATGTGTTGGAGGAGGATTCACAGAAACTCATCTTCTTAAGGGGAGTAAATGATAGTCTTTGGATGCACTGGACCTTATGGCTGGATGGGACATATCCCAATCTTCCTGAGATGACCTCAAGAAAATATGCCTCAACTATTCACAATCAACTGTAAAGAAGGGTAGAGGATTTTGGTCTACAGTCACTAAAGGATCAGCTCGGGCATTTCGAAGCTGGAAATATCTAACCTGCTGTCAGATTTCAAACAAGACATCATTAATGATGCTTCTACACATGTGGATGCCATGACTACCAAGAATAAGCATGTAGATGCTGAATCTTAGTTAGCTGAGTATTTTCCTCACTACCGCAAACAAAATAAAGACTGTGGATGCAAGCTGGTGGCGAACTTGGAGAATCAACACTTGACTACTGAGTACATGAAGATAGAAGGAGATGATGAGAAAGTGTTTTTTGTTGCTCAATGTCAGCCATGGGCTTCAAGATAATGTATGCCTAAAGATCCTTTGCAATTTTCCAATCCTTATAATAGTCAATGGAAAAACCAAAATTATCAGAATCCTTCTCAGTACTCCCTACCTGTTTGGAATAAATAGTTGCCTAATCAATAGAATAACGAGTGGCCTAATCAACAGAATAACCAATGGCCTAACCAACAAAAAAACTAGTGGCCTCAGCCTCAAAATCAGTGGCAACCACCACAAGGGAATTGGCAAAAAAATTATCAATGGAGAGGGCCTCCATAGTAGCCTAACCAAAATCCTAGTTATCCACAATTACCACCTCCAGTACCTCAACCTACAATAATGCCACCTCCTACAACCACAAGTCCTAATCCAAAGCCAACCCAATTACCCGCTTATCCACAGCCTAATCCTAACAACAAGAAACAAAAAAAACCAATGTATACTATTGATGCCCAACAATACCCTGATTATGCACTAGAGATATTTGATATCCATTTGAGATCCAGTACCACTCTGCCTACACCTGAACATCCTATTATAATGGAAGTTGCAGACATTTCTGCAACATCAACACCACTTCCTCAAGCTACACTATAAAATATTGTCCAACCAACTGATATATCTAGCAAAATTGATGTTCACACCTAAGTCAATCCTCCCTTTTCACATAGGCTTAGCATGGAGAAACCTATATCCCAAGAAGAAAAACCATTTGATATCCTTGAGTAGCTAAAAAACATGCATATCTAGATTCCTCTATTCCAAGCTATCAAAGATGTTCCTCTTTATGGAAAAGTTATTAAAGAAGCATGCCTCAGAAAGCTTGGATGAAAGAAAAAAGATCCTAAACTAGTCCATGTTATAGGTCAACTTGCAAATATCATGTTGGGCAAGATAGTTATACCAAAGTATTCTAACCCTGGAAGCCCAATTGTTGATTTGATAATTAATCGCCAGTCTATGAAAAATGCTTTAGTTGATTTGGGAGCAGCTATAAATGTTATGACTAAGGATACAATGAATAGGTTTAGTATAGAGGGCTTAAGAACCACTCCAAAAGTGTTACAACTTGCAGACATTTCCACTGTTGCCCCATATGGTATCATAGAGGATATAGTAGTCATCTTTGATTCATGGGAATACCCTGCTGACTTTCTCATATTATCACCTAAAGTAAACTTTGATGGCTATCGAGTTATCCTTAGAAGACCCTGGTTAGCCACCATTGATGCAAAAATTAGTTGTAGATCAGGAAATATGACAATTTCAAATGGCCAAGCAATAAAGAAGAAAGCATTATACCCTCCTGCCCAACCCCAACAAGATTTGAATGATCCCATTTGGCCAAATTTGGGAGATGAGGAAGATGAGCTAAATTCTGTTTCTCAACTCATGATGTTACACAGACAATATTTTCTGAAAATGAAAGAATAAGATGAGGTGATACATAGTATTCTTACTAATGAGTGTATCATAGCAATAGATGTTTCTGAAAGCTCTGTTCTACAGTTGTGTACCTATGAGGATTGTATATTTCCATCAAGCCCTAATATAATCAATCAATTACTAACCTGTGAAGTAGCTACAAGCCCAATACCTAAATTTTCAATGATAGAGCTAACAACGACTATGGAACTTTACCCTAGTCATAGTCTCCATGTTAACAATAAGCTGCCACCACAATAATTGACATTGTTAACCAAAATCCTATGTAAGAATGAAAAATCCTTTGCTTGGGATTATGGAGATATGGCAGGTCTAAACCCAAAGCTCTGCACACATAGAATCTACATCAATTAAGGTAGTTTACCACTCTTCCAAACTCAGAGAAGAATTAACCCATCCTTGAGATAAATAGTCAAAACTGAATTGCAAAAGTTGCTAGATGCTGGTTTTATTTATCCAATCTCTAATAGTAAATGGGTATCACCTTTGGTCATAGTTCCTAAAAAGGGGGGTAAATGGAGGATATGTGTAGATTATAGGGAATTAAAAAATGCCACAAAGAAAGACCATTTTCCCTTGCCATTTATTGATCAAGTTCTAGATAGTTTGGATGGTAAGAAGTACTTCTCCTTTCTGGATGGATACAACAGTTACAACCAGATCAACATCTCTCTAGAGGATCAGGAGAAGACTACATTCACATGCCCCTAAGGGACATATTATTATTCTGTATTACCTTTTGTCTTATGTAATGCACCACCTACTTTCTAGAGAGTTGTAATCAAAATTTTTGCTGACATATCAGATGATTGCACAAAAATATACATGGATGAATTCACTACATTTGGTGTCACCTTTCAGGAAGCCTTGAAGAACTTGGAAAAATTGCTAATCAGATGTCAAGAATAAAACTTGTCTCTCAATTGTGAGAAATGTTTCATGATGATGTAGGAAGGAGTAGTGCTGGGAAATTTCATCTCAGAACTTGGAATCCAGATATACCTTGCAAAAATAAAGGTAATTCTCACATCACCTACACCTACTAATCAAAAAAATATTAGATCTTTCTTAGGGCATGCTGGCTATTATAGGTGGTTCATTCAAAAGTTTAGTCAAATAGCTAGTCCTTTGTACACCTTATTTATGAAAGAGGCTGAGTTTGCATGGATAAAATCCTGTGATAAATTCTTCCTACAGCTCAAGTCACTTTTGACAACTGCACCAGTACTTAGGGGCCCTAATTGGTCTTTACCATTCCACATACATACAGATTCTTCTGACTATGCAGTAGGTGTTGTCTTAGGAAAAAAGTCTAGTAACCTTGAAAATTAAATTTACTATATCAACAAAAGCTTACATGGACTAGAATTAAATTACACAGTGACTAAAAAGAAATCACTGGTAATAGTTTATGCTCTGAATAAATTCTGCCATTATGTAATAGGCTATCCCATCTTTGTTCATACTGACCATGCAGTAATCAAGTATCTCATGAACAAACCTTCCATCTCAGGTAGGTTAGCAAGATGACTTCTTCTTTTGTATGAATTTGACATAACCATCATTGACAAGCTAGGGATGAAATGTAGTAGCTGATTATCTATCCATAATCTAGCATGCTGATAGAGACACTACTATGATAGATGACATATTCCCTGATGAGAACTTGTTTCATATTTCCATCAAGATTCTATGGTATGTTGATATAGCTAATTACCTTGCAGCTAACAAAATGCCCACACATTTTTCTCTTAAGGACAGGAGAATGCTTGTAGAGAAAAGATTCCAATTCTCTTGGATTGACAACACACTATTTTATACTGGCCCAAACTAAGTCATGAAGAGGTGTGTGCGAGAAGATGAGACATATGATATCCTTCATGATTGTCATAATGAGCCATGTGGAGGACACTTTGCAGCTAAGAGAACAACCCTGAAGATATTAACCATAGGTTACTACTGGCCCACACTTCACAAGGATGCAGCCACTTACACAAGGAAATGTGATAAATGTCAGAGGATGGGCCGTCCAACAAAATCAGATAAAATTCCCTTGAATCCATAAGTGGTGGTAACACCATTTGAAAAATGGGGCATGGATTTAATTGGGCCAATAGATCCTCTATCTAATGAAAAATCCTAAATATTGGTGTACACTGATTATCTAACCAAATGGGTCAAAGTAAGGGCCATGAAGCACGCAAGGGATCATAAGGTAGAATAATTATTGTATGAGGAAATCTTCACTAGATATGGAGTTCCAAGAGAACTTGTAACTGCTCAGGGAGCACAATTCACATCCAATCTAGTAATAGAACTCATGAAGGAATACAACATCAGACATCAAAAGTCTAGTCCCTACCATCCTCAAGCCAATGGTCAGGAAGAAGTTACAAGCTGAGAGATTGAAGCTATTTTAACAAAACAAGTTCATCTACACTACTAAGATTGGAGAAATAGACTCTCATAAGCTGTCTGGGTTTACAGAACAACCTGGAAGACCACAATAGGGTTACATCCATTTCAATTATTATATGGGAAAGCAACAATGTTACCAATTGAATTTGAGCACAAAACATTGCACATAGCACTGGAGTTAAACACTGACCTTCCTGTAGCACAAAAAGAGCAACTGCTTCATCTCAATTCCTTAGATGAAATATGCAAATCTACATTGGAGCGCACTGAGATAGTATAGAAACAAAGGAAGAAGTGACACGACACCCATATTAAGAGAAAAATGTTTCAAGTTGGTGATTGGGAATTACTGTATGATTCCAGATTCAAAGAAATACCAGGCAAGCTACAGACAAGATGGCTGGGCCCATATGAAATAAGCCATGTCTTTACCAATGGAGTAGTCTAGTTGACCACTATTCACCCAGTGCACTTCATTTTATTAGTCAATGGACATCGACTATGTCTGTATCACTATCCCCAAACCAAAGAAGACTTCCTACAACAATTTAGACAACTAGTTCCAAACAAACAATAGGTAACACTTCCTGCAGTAGAGGGTGCAAACCTTCTTCATGCAGCTCTAACATAGCATTCCTTCAAGCATGTCCATAATAAAAACTTCATGTTCACATGAAGTTCAATTCTCCATTCACTTTCTAAATTCTTCTCTTCAACTCATTTCATTTCTTTACATTCCACCCACCCATCTTCCACGTCATCACTGTTTTCCATTTCTATCTTTCCAATAAGAGCCCAGTCAGCTAATGCATGCAGCCTGCCAGCATCATTCCACTCTTGTCACCTTTTTTTGGTCCGTGCGATGATCGAATGACAAGTGTAAAATTTTCAATTATTTTCCACTTTTAGCACATATATTTAGGTAATTATATCTTGTACTATAATAAATCTATGATTGTGGCATTAAGCCAGTTCTGTACCTTGTGCCACGTATGACAATTGTGGACACTTGTCATTATTTTGAAGGGGGCAAGGAAGTGTATTAAGTTCTAATGTCATTTTTAATTACTTGTAAAGATTTTGCATCACCTCAAATTTGTACTTTGGCCTTGTCTCATGACTATCCCATTGCTATATCGCACAAGTGTCATACTATTATTCCCAAATTATCCCTAATTTTCAGACTTGGTATGACCTATAATTAAACTATTTAGCAACTCGCAGTTAGAGTCATAATTCCTTCTGTTAAGTGCCATTATTATTGTTCATGTCAAGATTGCAAGAAAAGGCCCGTGGTTTCAAGAAGAGCAATCTGAAATTTAAAAAGGAATAAGGTAATTGTCAATTGTAGAGGAGAAAAGTTGAAAATTGACAAGCTTAGGCTACAACATAAATTTGGAGGCAAATATTTATAAAAAATGGGAGGAAAACTACAGTGACATGAGCCATTGGTTCATGGTGTTTTTCTTACAGATGTCAAAGTGGTAAGGAGGTTTAATGAATGTGGTTGGTTGGGATATTTCTTAAAATTAATAGGGTTTGATGAAAAAATTGCATCCGAATTTACAAATACATTTAAGGAAGGGAAAGAAATCGTATGGGGATTAATAGTTTTTGCAATAGAAAAATGGATAGAAGAGGTAACCGGGTTACCAGCAATTGGGGAACACTACCCCAATTGGCATGATACCAGGTCATATTGGGCCCAGTTTACCCTACCAAGTGACCCTCCTTTAGAGACTAACAAGAAAGGGTGCAAACAAATGTCTCTTCCTCCACCATTTAATGAATTGGAAACACACATTATCAGGTATTTGACCTGCAAAGGAAGAGTTTCAAATTTTCATGCACATCATTTTAAGTTACTTAGTTACATAAGGCATAATCTTCCAGTGAATGTTCCTAATTTCTTGTATAATACGCTAAGTATCAGTGCTAAGGAAACATAAAAGGGGAATGTAAATTATGTCACCCACCATGCCTTAATAAAATTGCTATTCGAGAAATCTCTTAGGGAAGCCTCTCCTTTAGCATGATCAGAATTTGTCCAGCATAAAACCCTGCAACCTCAGGTTGACTCTATTGAGAAACCTAGCAATGATGATGCAAAACCCATTTAACCAGCTATTGAACATGACACCCAAGAAATAGAAACCAAAAATATTCAAGACAATATGGCTTTGCTTGCTCATATCAGAAATGTACCTACTCCTAGCCAAAAGAAAGGAAAAAAAAAAGTAGGAGAAGGAACTTTTGTTCCTGCAACAAAACCACAAAACCCCATAACCTTGAAAGGAAAGAAAAGCAAATTGTCTCCTGTAATATCTACTCCTGCAGTAGAGAGACCGAAGAAGGTTATCAAGAAAAAGGATGTGGAGGTTGAAGAAAATCCTATGTGAAGAAGCCCTAGAATGAGAGGACAAATTCCTAAAGTGTCCTTAGAAAGCCAATCTATTTCTCCCAAACAATCTGATAGAGAACCCCATGTGTAAATTGTTCTAGATGATTCCCCAAATCAGTCTGAAATCCTAGACATATCTCAAAATCCAATAGAGAATTGTGATGTTGAACCTGATGTATGTCAAAAAACCCCTAAGAGAGCCATCGGAATATCTCATAGAATAATGAGGAAGAAGTTTCAATACCTCATCAGTCAGCCTACTCAAAGAATGCCCTAGTGCCTTATCAAAGAACCTAGTTTTCCAGTTACCAAGAACAGGCATGGAAAGAACAGAGGAGGCAGAATAGGTAAGTAGAAGAATGTGGTCCACCCACTTTGTAATCACTTCTCTTTGGTTTATACAATAAATATGTTTTTGCAACAACCTTATGGAAAGAAGAGAAGAAGAAAATGGAGAAGGAAATAATAGACCAAAGTGAGGAGATAAAAGACCTAAAAGAACAATTGGCAAGACAAAAGAAAATGATGGATCATGCCCTGAAATTGGCTGATCAAATAATCACTTGTAGGCAAACTCCTAGGGTTTATGATATCTATTTGAAAGAACAGTTCCTTTTGTTCTAACTAATGATGACCTTAAAAGACAAAGACTCCAAGATAAAAAAAAATGGCCCAAGAATTTTATGGCCTATATCAGACCCTTCCTTCATGGCAGCAGAACTTACTTTGTGAGTTGTACTTACATAACTTCATTATCCCTACAGAAACTGAATGGAACTCTTTACTCTACATAGGGGATATACACCTGAGGGCATTAATGTCCTAGATGAATAATGAAGACAACTATGACAGAAAGATGGAAAATTACAAAGATCAGGACAAGTTAGAACCCTTTCCATTAAGGGCAGAAAGCAATAGACCTGATGTGTTCCTCAGGGATTGGTTTAGTCTAACCTATGGAAAAATAAAAGAGGAAAAAAATAAGAAAATATTTGATATCAGAAAAGAAGTCTATGCAGAGTATGAGGGAATGTTTCACTTTGTTTTTTAGATAGCCCTGGCTGGTGGTAGAAGCAGGTGGAGTAGACTACCAGAAGTATTTAAGAAATTAGAGCCACACAGCCCTATCAACCTCAAGGTAGCTATTCACAGAGAACCAAAATATATCCAACTAGGTAGGAAGATTAGACAAGATATCTGGTGTCCACTTACCATGCAACCACCTATGCTCCTATGGCCCCTTTATGACACTAATGCTGCAAGGCTTGACCGACTATAGGAGGACAATAGGATGGATGTCTGGGAATGGACCATAGGTTTATACTACACTTTCAAGGGCTAGAGAAGAGGAAAGAAAAAGGCCAGAGAATTCTGAGGAATAGAAAGGAGATGAAATGATCGAGGATAAGAATTATACTTACCAGGGGGTAGATGATGAGATAATTTATTGTCTCTATTTTATCTTAATCTTGATACTTTTTTTTAAACATTA
>MU227421.1:1359153-1372377 GCA_018584345.1 Thuja plicata
TATATATATATTGCAGTACTTCATTTAGCTATCAAAATGTGTCTTCTAATATTTGGATTGATTTGACTAAGTTTACTTGTATACATTTCCACATGCTAACTAACTTGCCAGGAAGAAGGAGCAACTTGAGAGTGGTCGACAACATTGAAGAGGAAATGTTCAAGTCCAACTGTGACAGGGAAATCATCATGGCACTGAAAGAAATGGCTGTTATATTGGAGGAGCCACTATTGTAGAGAACATAGGATTATAACTCTACTATATTTCCTCAACACTCATTATCCTGTTGAATCGGTCGTCCAAAATTTATTTCATATGTCATGGGCTGTTATATTCCCTTTTTTATATATGGTGAGATATAAGTCAGAACTCATCTTTTTTTTTGAATAAGTGTCAATACTCTATTTATATGGATTGCATTGTTAGTTTGTAAGTTCAGAGTTTTTGGGAATATATTGTTGCATTTTGCAGAACAAGTTACTTTTCCAATTCTATGCATTTTTCCTATGTAATCAGTTTCTAAAATATAATGAAGTGATTTTGGTTTACCTTCTGTGTTAGTAGTTAGTAGAAGCCAACCAAGGGGGCCACTTGGGAGGTGGATTAGATTAAATTAGAATAGATTTATTTCCAACATTTAAAGCATTTCAAATAGGAGTTTACTATATTTCTTCCTACAACATCATACTTCATGAATGTTCTTGCAACACCTGCAAGGATAGTTATAGTGGATGATCTGAGTTGATAGAATAGATTTATGTTAAGTTTGCAGTTCTCAACATTAATTCCATTAAGTAGTTGAGAGTGTTTCTTTCCTACAGCAATAGCATAGGTTCATTTCATACATTTTTACTTCCTACAGCATAGGTAGCATGACTCTCTGAGAAACTTAGTGCATATATCGTGTTGCCCCATTTCAAATATGCATCCTTGGGTTGAAAATTTAAATGCACCTCATGGTGGGAAAATTAATCCTTAGTTTGAATATACTATTCCTAGGAGAGGCTTTGACATGATTACTAGTACATATTGTGAGGTCGTTTAATGCCCCACGAGCCTTTTTAATTTTACATCATGTGTCCTGTAACTCCATTTTGATCCAAAAGATAGCACGTTACCCTAGCCAAAAGATGATCAAGATCTATCTATCAAGGCATTTCTCCTGAAGACCATGTGTCTTTTGCATGTATTACATATTTTTAAATATTATTATAAAGTGCATGTTGATTCTATTTGATCTGACGAACAACACATTGCCTTAGTCTCAATATGCGTTTGATCTACAATTCAAGGTATTGTGCCTATATGACATCTATCCCAGTGAGTCCATATGAAGTAAGAGAAGTCAAGGTAAAAGGTAAGCTCATTAGACTTGATCGTGCAGTCGGTGCAAAACCTTAGTAAAAAGATGATCAAGATCTATTCATCAAGACATCATGCCTGAGTGACACTTGGCAGTTGTCAGGCCTTGTTCAACGATAAAGAATAAAGTAAAGATGATGTAACTTAAAGTTCATCCAACAGTTGGCATAAATCTTTAGACTAGAGATGCAGTTTGATTAACTATTAAGGCATTGCACCTTTCCACCATGTGTCCCAAGTGGTCCAACTCTACAGTTAAGATAAGGTAAATAATGTTCATATTAGATTTGATCATGCCACTGGCGTAATGCTTTAGCCTGGAGATGAAAAGTTAATAACCATTATAGCATTGCACCTAGATGACGAGTGTCCTATTCAGGAGTTTAAACCTATAGGAAATAAGATGGTAGTTAAGTAACCTGTGATCAAGTCAGATCAAATTTGACGGTTGATGTGACTCCTTAATCACAAGATGCATAACAAATAATCATTGAGGCATTGTTCCTCATTTCCATGTGTCTTTCATAACCTTGTGGGACCTGCAGTTGTTAAGTAGATGGTAAGGTTAATATATGATCAAGTGGGTTTTGTTTGGATGAACAACGTAAATCCTCAAAGAAAAGATGATCATGATCTAGCTTCTAAGGCATTGCATTAGCATGACATGTGGACAAGTGATGGGACCCAGCTAAAGGTAAAGGAAACTAAAACACTGAAAATTTTAAAAGGATCTAAGGGTGACCGCAAATCCTTAAGCCAGAGATGTAAGGAGATTAGCCATTGAGGCATCACTTTTAAGTGACATGTAACATACATGAGATCATGGGTTGTAGGTTGTAAAGGAATGTAAAGGCATTGTAAGTTGATGTTAATCAGATAGATAGTGCAAAGCCTTAGCCAAAAGATGATTTAATTCTACTCATCAAGGAATTGTGCCTAACGAACATATGTCCAAATTGATGGTGGTCTTCATCAATTATTGCTAGCCATAGGATTTAATAGGAAGTTGTTGAGATCTATGGTCACGTTTTAGACTGGTAAAGAAAAACATTGTGATCTATTAGGCTGCAAAGATTCAAATGAGGTAAAAGTAATAGAAAAGAATGTGGTTGTCTCAGTGGGAATTAAATGCTAAGTATAGTTGAGAATATGTATAAAATTGTTTTGTCAAGTTTTTGAAAGCCATAATTGATGAAGTGATTGGAGCAGAGCTAAATTGCAGTTTTTGCTGTCTATTTTCTAACTTTTGCAGAACGAGTATGTTTTTCTGAGACTACATTTCTTAACATTTTAAATTGAATTGGCAGTAGGGTTTTGGTGTTGTGGAGAAAGTAGAACTTTTTGTATAAAAAATTATTACCTTTTGTTCTAGAAACCCTAAATCAAGAATGGAACCTAGAAGAGAAATTTCAGGAAAAATAGATTATCAGGAGAGAAATGTATTTGAGTGTTTCTTACAACAATTAAATAGGTCAACCAATGACACTCCCAAACTGAAGGAATTAGTGCCAAAGAATTCTCATTTGAAAGTTGGGGAGGGTTGGTATGATAGGGGCAGATGGGCAAGAGATGCCAAAATTAGCATGCCTAGTTTGGGATTTTTTAAAGTAGCTTTAGCTAGAGGAATGTGTTTGCCCCAAATAGTAACATCTGGCACTTTGATGTGGGAAAGTTAGTATTCCCTGGGGTCTTCATGCATATGGATTTATCATTCCAAATTGCAGAAAAGTATGATAGTATTTCAAGGGTTTTGAGGGATATAAATGGAAATGTATTGGTGAGTATCACAACTAAGGAACTAAGGGAGGTGTTCCAATTAAATGATACCTCTGTTCAAATGGAGAATATTGATTTTGATCAATTCATGGAAATATATAAGGTTCAAAGAAATTAACTCAGAAGTAGGCCCTTGAAGGAATTTTTTAACAACATAGGAGACTTGGCTTTTGTAGGCCCTAATACACCAAAACCATTCGAATTTGATTATTTTAATCTAAAGGATAAAGGTAGGTACAGTTCCCTGAGTCATATCTTTGGAGAGGATGAAAAAAATAGAGTTGTCTATTCATTATATGTTCATGATGGTCCAAATTCTTCATCCACACTTGCCTATTATTTTTTATTTTTCCACTCACATTGCTGAACTGATTCGCCAGGGTTTAATAGGTATTAAAAATGCAAAGTTAGATAGGCCATTTGGCTAGTATTCCATGTTAATGCATATGATGTTGTTCAAGAATGATAATTATTTTGAAAAATAAATGGATCTAATAAAGTTCAAAGATGATGAGGAGATGCCTATCTAACTATGAAGTGCAGATTTTTCATGGGACACAAAAAAGGCCGGTTTCATCACCTTTGACAGGTGTTTTTCTTCCAGGCTCAGAGCCTTATTATTCACAAATAGTCCTAGAATCCCAAGAGGTTTAGTGAATCTTTTAAGACCAAATGAATTTGATAAAACTATTGAGATAGTACACAATTGGGGTGATATCATTTTATACCCTATTTCAACAGTCTTTAGAGTTTATGGTTTCAGAGGAGTTCCATATATACTCCCATATTAGGTCCCTCTTAAAGTAGGCATTACTGAAATAATTAGACAAATCGGTGGGCTACAAGAGGAGGCATTGATAGGAAAAGAGAAAGGCACCATCTTCCCTACTATTAAAATTATGCACCAATTTGTTATTACCAAAGGGGGATGGAAACACTTTCATAAATACCTTGAACCCTATAAAATGACAACATCAGTGATAAGATGTGCTGACACTGAAGGAATCATTAGTGATATTTTTAGGAAAATAAAAAAGTGTTTAGTATTGGATCACCAATTCAACTTTCTGTAGGACATTATCAGAAATGAATTCAATTTACAAGAGACAAAAATTAAGAAAGAAAAGTGGCTAGTATATGAGAAGACCATGGACTTTGTGCAAAATTTTGATAAAGGATATGATCCTTTGAAGGAGTTCCATCCCTGGGATAAGAAGATTGATTCATTGATGTCTTTATTTGAGGATATCATAAAGACATTGATTCAAAAGAAATAGGTAGTGATAAAAGAAGAACCGAAGAGGGCTAAGACCATCCTAAGAAAGTTCACACATGGTAGGATTGTTCCACCTAGGAGATATGTGCTACACCAAAAGAAAGGATGCAATATGATAATGCAGAAGGGTGAAACATCCTATATGGGCCAGTTGGAAACACAAATACATGAATAAGAGGTTTTTACCTCAAAAGGGAAGAGGGCCATGAATGTGTAATTTGAATCGATGCCAGTACCAAAGAAGAAAAGAAAAGAAGTGGAAGGACAAAAATTGGAAAACCTATATTCCCCTTCCTGATCCCCTTTACACATATATGAACAAGAAGTGGCTGAACAATTACTATAGATGGGAGATGTAGGGAAGATTGTTATAACATCTCAATAAATGCAAGAAGGGATGCTAGAGACTCCTAAATATACAAAGATGGATCTAAAAAATTTTGAATTTGTTGGAAAAGAACTGGATCCTATCACAATAAAATTCAGTGATGAGTTTATGGAAGATGATAAATTTGTGAAGGCTAGGGCATTTGTTTCATTTCTGTGGAGAATTCATATAAATGAGTTCAAAGAAAAATGTTAACAAATGAAAAAACACTAGCCTCATAGAAATAAGGATGAAATTGAAAATGATGTGAAACTAGAAATGATGGCCAAATTTGAGAAGATTACTCCTGAAGAAGTTAGAGAGTTAGTCAGGAAAGAGGGAGTACTTATCCGGCCCAAATGGGATATAGCTGATGTTGTAGTGTTTGATGTTGTTAGAAAAGAGACAAGAACAATGCATGCCACTAAAGCAAAGGATCAAAAATAATCTAAAGGAGTTAAGTTTAGTGAAGACCATGCAACATTAGTAATGTGGTCTCTGAAGAGGAGGGAATAGAAGAAGACTAATGAAGACACCCAGGTTGAGCAGGCGGGCAGTCTTCTAGTAAGAAGAGTTGAAGAAACTATTGGGGTAGAGGCAACCTACATAACATTGGAGTCTGCAAAATTTGGTTTAAAGGTAGAAGAAAAGCAAGAGGAAGAAATTCAAATCTTAAGAATCCAACTAGAAATAGTCTTGAAGGCTTATAATGATGAAAGGATGAAATCCTTGGAGAAGGATAAGAGAATTATCAGATTAGAAGGACAACATGTAGTCCAAACTTCTCCACAAAGGGTGATAACACAGGACCCAAATAAACCCTCTTCCTCTAGCCCAATTATAGAATTTCCTCCTTCCCCATACCAGCTGGACCTACTACAGAGGAAGATCTGAAATATGAAAAAGATAAGCTAGTAGCTGAAAGGACCAGATTAGAAGGGATAAGAAAAAGGTGGGATGAAGAAAGTATAAAGTTCTAGGAGGCACAAACATGGGTGCAACAAAGATACGAGGACAAGATAAGAACAACACTTATGCATTTTTCTGATGATCTGGACCCAACCTCTATTTACCTACATGGTAAGAAAATTATGAGTATATTGGATTCTTTCAATGAGGAAAAAGACAATTGGATCAGATTATGCAAAGGTGGAGAGGAAAGAAGGAAGAATTGAAATATCTTTATTCCTTATTTAAGAGGGAAGATAATGTGGACATTGTGTTGACTACCACATAGACTATTTGAAGGTACTAAAGGGTATCCCCCTTGGTATAAAAGAACCTGAAGTGTATAAGCATGGTATGAATTCTTGTTAGTTGGTCCTTTTCACTACATGGAATAATAGTTGGAGTTGGATTGTCTTTAAAATTTTATTAGAGAGCGAAAAGGTTTTTGTTCAGTATTTTAGAAAAAAAAACAACCAAAAAAATGATCAATTTGCTAGGGAACTTGAAATTTATTTGCAATAAATATTATAAGTTTTTTTCAAGTTGAGCTATACTTCTAGCCTGGTTACTTATTTTAACCAATCAGTTTCCCATTGATAGTATAGAGTTATATTTTCTTATCCGAAAGATTTGTTTTAACACTGAAAACTTGTTGGGATTTTCTTAAGCTCATTGTTGTTACCTTCTGTCCTGTGAAGTCCTTTGTAGAAAAATTCATATTACTTAAATTTAGTGTATATTTGCCTATTTAAGTGTTGGTTGGTGACTTGAACAAATCTATGCATCAGTGTTGAGTAATATTCCTTCCAGAGATGGTCAGTCAATGAATGAAAATGTTGATGGGACTATTTCTCAAACATGGAGGCAAATGAAGAACACCAGCATAGAGATCCCCATTCCACCAAATCAAGAGAGAGATGCATTAGAATTTGAACAGGGTGCAGATTTGGGATTGGGAGTGTATGGTGAGAATTATTCTCAAAGTGAGAGAGATGATGATGGACCATGGTATACCAGGAAGATAGTCCATATTAAACCTCAAGGATATGAAACAAGGTATAGAAGTAAAAGAAGAGGTGAAGAGAATAGGAATTCCCCTAGTGCTCATAGATCTCCCTCATCACATAGGCCTCATGCCCATAGCCACAGAAGAGAAAGAACCATCATCGAAGGAACCTCTAAATCTGAAACTACTCTCCTAGATTCTGAGGAATTTTTTGAAGAAGTTGGTCAATTAGAAAGGTGAATACATGAGAAAATTTCCATAAGACAACAAAGAGAAAAGGAGAAAGAGGATAGGATTAGGAAATCTCAAATCAAATCTGAACACTTGAAGATGCAATTGCTAGATTTAGAGGCAATCAATTAGAATGTTGCACCTTCAAATATTGAACATGATCCAGTTGTCCAACAATTGTATAATACACAAAATCCTAAGGACAAGGGTAAGAAGAAGTTTGTAGGAGTTGAAATAAATGAACCTATAAGTAAATGGATTCTAGTCAACCCAATGAATAAATTGGATACAACTCTTGAAAGAGCTAAGAGGGGGAAGGAGATTATAGCCAAAGAAATCAAGAAAGTAGAATTGGAAGCTTCTGCTCTGGAAATTAAAAATAAGATTGATTTTCTCAAGAAAACCTCTAGTCCTCCTCCTATTATTACTGGTTCCTCAGTACTTGTTACAAATGTTGAGGTGCCTCTAAATTCAGGAACAAATATTCCACCACTAGTTGGTCCTGTGAATGATACCACATCTAATGTTTCATCTATTGGCAAGTAATCAATTTTGTGTAAGTGTGATTAAATTTTTGGTTGTCATTTATGGAAACACATTTGGGTTTCAGATCAATTCCTGTAAAGATAAGTTTTGATGGTTCAGAAAATGACTAAGTATAGAAGCAGAGATACATAAGTGTTGTTTTGGATGTTGAAGATCGAGATCTATGATTTAGGGAAAGATAGCTTAGAGGAAGATAGTATGGGGTATGTATAACCTCCACCTAATATAGATTTGGTTTTGGTTAAGTCTACAGTGAGTTAGAAAGAATTGAAGACAGACAAACTGCAACAAAACAATGATACAAAGTAGTTGGACAATAGTGAAGATTGAGGGAGTATGACTTGGACTCCATACAATAAAAGTTGTATTTTGGTTGTTGATAACCTCCACATTGACTATGCAAGATCACCGACTATGCATTTGATATTTACTATATTAAATGTATTTTTTATTGAAAGACGACTTTTTAATATTTGTAATATTCATATTGGGAGCTAACTTTGTAAAGTTGTGAGATATATATGTAAGATCTTTTTGATAAAGATAGATGTTAATTGTTCTGGTAAGTTGGATGAATGATTGAGAAAATAGAAGAGCAGAGAATGACATAGATCATTGAAAAACTATAAAGGAACTATCTGAGCACTAGTGTTGCTTATTTTGTTCATGACTAAGAAAAATTTGTAACCTGAATTATCTTGTAAGATTTGTAAGCTCAGGTGGCCCCTAATAGGGTGTTGTAAACCTTTAATAGGGTTGTAATTCCTTTAACAAGGAAATGTGCTATGTAATATTCAAATCCTAATAGGGCTAGGCATCCTAACAGGGACATTATACTTTAGTACATTCTTTTGGGTACCATCCCCACCGGGGTTTTCCGTTGGCCAGGGTTCCTCGTAAACAAAATATCATGTTATGAGTACTGTGTCATTTTCTTATGTTCTTTTATTTATTGCAAGTTTATGGTTAATATTTAAATGGTTTAAGAATTTAATTGAGTGCTATAATACTGATTCACCCCCCCCCCCTCTTAGTATTATCCAATCCTAACAATTGGTATCAGAGCTTTTGGCCCTTGGAGAGAAATTCTAATAGCTTGAGGGAGATAAAAATGGATTTGGACAGTTTGCAAGAAAAATTTGATGCTGCACTTGAAGACCTTGACAAAGCAAAAGCACAAAATGGAGAGTTGAGATTAAACATGCAAAGAGATGAGAAATTTATAAAGAAACTCAAAGAACAACTTGAGCTTTCTAGAAATCAAAGACAAGATCTTATGGTTCAGATAAAAGAGGATTCAGACAAAGATAGTTTAGATCAGGTGAAGCAACTAAAAGAAGAGAATGAAACTCTGAAACTCAAAAATGAGACTATGGCTAAATAAATATAGGTTCAGAAGGACACTAAGAAGAAAGTTGAAGAAGCTTTGAATAGTACATTAGATCAAATGAAGAACGAGGCTGACAACTACAAGAATAAGTATCTAGAAGTGTAAAAATACAATTAGATTATAAAAGGTGAACTTGTTGAAGCAAAAAAACACATTGAGAAAATTCACACCAGTAGTGATTTGATTGAAGAACAAAGAGACAAACAAAAACCTAAAGGTGATATGACTAGTATTGGCTTCAATGAAGCTGAATTTTTAAAAAATAAGGAAGAGAAATCAAATGAGAAGATTTATGCTGAGAAACCTTCTATTGAAGAACCTAAAGAGAAGATCAGACCCTTCAGAGGTAGATGCTTTGGTTGCAATAGTTTTGGAAACCTGAAGAGAGACTACAGAGGTAATGCCCCTTTTAGAACTTTTTGTGGCTATTGTTTTAATTGTAATGGATATGGGAACAAGAAATCATAATGGAGAAAACCTAATCAATCAGGATATAGACAAGACAATGGAAGAGAATCTATAGTGAAACCCACATGCTAAAAATATAATAACATTACACACATTGCAAAGTACTATAAGAAGAAAGTTAATCAGGAAAGAAGACCTCCTATATGTTACAAATTCAATAATCCAGGACATACAAAAAAGTTTTGTAGGTATAATGGATTAGACAATAGAAGAGTACCACCTCCTATGAATTCACAAAAGAATGAAAATGATACTGGAAAGAGTGTTGCAGATTTTTTGAATGATTTTGAAGTTTGTTTTAAGAAGGCAAAAGATAGCAACAGTGGTAAGATATGGAAGATCAAAGAAAAAAGTGAGACATTAGTTTAGGGAGAGGCAGTAGATGCTACTAGATCTTCCCCTGATGGTAGAAAAATAGAATCGACCTAATTGACCAATCATGGCCTTAGGGGGAGTGTTGGATATAAACATCAGAATATATCCTACCCTAAAATTCATGGATTGAGATTGAGTGAGCTTGGATATAAACTTGGATGACACCATGAAATGTATATCTAAGAGTGCAACATCAGCTGATGCATATATTTTGTTCGCGAGATCTAACAGCCGACTGGATAGTTTTGAGTAAAAGTGAAATTTATGAATTAAACTTGTATAAAGCACCATTTGATGACCTATCTATTTACCATTTGATGAAGAGAGAGCTAAGGAGATCAAAGATCAGAGAAATTTAGACTATTCTACATTGGCTATGCATGATTGATTGAAGGATAAACTCAGAATTTAGTGAAAGAAAGGTATTTACATCATCTAGCTATAGATGCACCTATTATTTTTGATGTTATAGATTGACCTAGGTATAAGTTTAAGAAAAATGCATTCGAGTCATGTGAAGAGGATCCAGAGGGAGCATTTTCCAAAACCCTGTATGGTGTATTACGCGTAGAAGATATTAGGGCTTACATACATTGTAAGTATGATATAATGGGAATTGATGATATATCAACTAAGATAGAGTATATGACTGATAATGGAATCATGAAAGAAGAATACAAACACATTAATCAGCTGGGCCTAATGAAAATTATGGACTTATGCAAATTAGATGAAGATGAATGGTTTAAGATACTATAAATTAGGGTTCATGATCAGTTTATTTGGATAGGTGATCAACCTGTGAAGATTTGTAGTGACCTATTCCATGAAATCATTGGACTGGACAACACCAGAGTCATCCCTATTGTAGAGAAACATATAAAGAAAGAAGTTGAAACCCTAACTCATTCCAAATGGGATAGATGGGCAATGACAGTGAACGACATCTTTCAACAAGATGTGAGATTGGTTGCTACGATACTTGGGTACAAATTATACTACAGTAGCAGACCTAACTTAGTATCTACTGGAGTAATCATGATGGCATGGAGAATGGTGAAGGAGAATGTAAAATATAACCTATGCGAAGTTCTGGCACAACAATTCCTTGAAAATGTGAAGCTAGTGAAGAAGGATAGAACTAAGACCTTCAGATTTGGTTCATTGTTGATGCATATGTTTATTCATATTGAGCACAAATTTCTTGGCTTACATCCTAGTGGTTGGGAATTTGGGATACCCACTGGTATTCTAATTTTGCAGAGTTAGAAGAGACATAATACTACTTGGATTGATGGAGAATTGTTTGCTATGATCAAAATCCTACAGAGTCAGATGAAAACTAGATACATGATACATGAGGACATTGTTGAAAAATACAAAGATATAATCTATTTCATGGCTGAAACTTATTGTGTATGTTTCAAAGTAGTCATACCCAGAAAGAAATGGTGTTATCCCATGGGTTATGAAGTAAGTTCTGAGGTACTTACCATGAAAGTAGAACATGTTCTTGCATCAGAAATTGATACATTAGAGGAAATATGGGGAACATATGAGAAGTCAGAAAAAGTGAGAGAAGAATATACTAGAGGTGTGAGGAAGAGAAATATTGAGAATCTTGTACATGAATGTAGTGTAAAAGCTGGGTTGAAAGAAGAAGAACTGAAAGAAGTGAAAAACAAGATGATAGAAAGATCTCTTGGACTAGCAAGTGGAAGTGCTATAGCCCCTCCCACTCTTGAGGTAGTTATGGTAGACAGTCCACCTCCTCCGTAACAAAAAACAACACAAGCAGAGAACATTACTTCTAGAGTTACTAGATCAAGCATGCAGACATCGCCTAAAGAGCATAACACAGTAAGAGAAGAGAAGAAAATAGAGAAGCACATATGGAAATCTGACTTGAAGATGATAGATAAGAGAGCATTAGAACAAGGTAAACTATTCACAACTGATAAATACTATGATAGGTATGAAGAATCAGACAAGCTTAAGATTGAAGACATTGTGATTGAACATTTACTTACTTTCAAAAAGACCCTTTTAGAAATTGAAGGAAGTATACCTATAGACTTATATGGGAGATTGGAGATAAGAAAACATGTAGCACAGACTGAAGATGATACAATCAAGAACCAAGAAATTGATAACATGCTGCTTGTGATATCAGTACAAGAAAGGGATAGAATATACAAGGAATTAAAACCTTTATTAAGGACCAAGGTGAGATTGTTGAAAATCATGGAAATGAAGTATGATGAAGTCACTGAGGAAACACAAAAGGCACTAGAGAAGATATTTATGAATACTACTTTTGTTAAGCCCCCACCTCCTAAGACCACTTCACCTACACAATTGGGAATGGGTGAAAACTCAAAAGCAACAAAGACAAATTCTGAGAAGAGCGGAGTAGATCCACCACCATATTTCTATGTTTCTGGTGTGGCACTAACTCTTAACACCTCTCAAGATGAAAAGGACCCTTTTGTAGGGAATATGGACACTTCTATAGCAGATGAGGCTAAACACAAAGAGGAAGTAGAGAAGAAGAAGGAAGAAGAACATAAGACAGAACAATAAGAGGATGAAAAGAAAGAGGTAAACACATCATCCATCTCATTATTGGAAAGCAGTGATGTAAATGTTGATAGCATGGATGAAGTTGAATTGGTGAAATTAGCATTTACTACTTTGAACAAAGCCAAGGAAAGATCAGAATAGAAAGGAGACAAAAAGGCTAAAGTAATTACAATGGAAATTGATACTATAAACAAATTGCTTCCATTACCTATCATTTTCCAGCACAAATATCACATTGAAAATATGAGAATAACACTTGATGAATTTGATGGGCACTATGAGAATTTATTAAAGATTGCAGAGGAGAAGGAAGAGAAGACATATGCAGAAAAGAAGTTAACAACAGTTTGCAATTCTATCATATGTGTCTTAGGCATTGTGAAAAATTGCTTGAAACATGCAAAGAGTTGCATTGGACATGTGAGAAAATTGTTTAGTTATTGCATGAATCCAATAAGGCATGTTCAGAATGTAGAAGACATTATTTCAAAAGAGAGGAAAAATCTGAACATTATGATGGATGGTTGTGAAACATCTTCAAAATCCACAACAGAGTTAGACAAGGAAGTCACAAGAATTTTGGTTAAACTCAGTGTATTGGATAATGAGAAAGGGAGAGTATTGGAAAGATTTAATTTGCTGAAGAGATTTATCACTCCTAAGCTATCCATACTTGAGGTTCCTCTCTCAGACTTGGAGAAAGTAACAAATTCACTGACTAAATCTATACCCACGGAATTGAAAGAAGCTGAGACCACATCATTTGCATTGAATGGCTTAATTCACATTAGCCAAATATTGTTCAAAACATGGAATGTAGAAGTGAAGATCTCGGAAGATTCTTTTCAGGATATTCTAAAACTGATGAGAAAGCACTAAAACCTATTATTTTGTAT
>MU227421.1:1372431-1394420 GCA_018584345.1 Thuja plicata
TATATATATATATATATATATATAATAATAAGAGAGAAAAGAAAAATATAATATGGGAGAAGAGACAAGAAGAGGAAGGAAGAAAAATATAGAGAAGACAGTTTTGCTGGAACACTTATTCATTTTTTTGTTAAGTGTTGCCATCAATGCCAAAGAGAGAGATTGTTGGAAAGTGATAAATTTTGTGTAAATGTGATTCACTTTTTCATTTTAATTTATGGAAACACATCTAGGTTTCAGATTGATTCTTGTAAAGATAAGTTTTGATGATTCTGAAATTGACTAAGTATAGAAGTAGATATACAGAAGTGTTTTGGATGTCAAAGATCGAGATCGATGATTTAGGGAAAGAAAGCTTAGAGGAAGAAAATATGGGGTATGTATGACCTCCACCTAAGATCGATTTGGTTTGGGTTAAGTATACGATGAGTTAGAAAGAATTGAAAATAGAAAGACTGCAACAGAACAATGATATAGAGCAGTTAGACAGTAGCGAAGATTGAGGGAGTATGACGTGGACTCTAGACAATCAAAGTTGTATTTTGGTTGTTGGTAACCTCCACATTGACTATGCAAGAGAGCCAACTATGCATTTGATATTTACTATATTAAATTTATTTTGTATTGAAGGCCGACTTTGTAATATTTTTAATATTCATATTGGGAGCCAACTTTGTAAAGTTGTGAGATATATATGTAAGATCTTTTTGATAAAGATAGATGTTGGTTGTTGTGGTAAGCTGGATGAATGATTGAGCAAATAGTAGACCATAGAATGAAAGAGATAATTGAAGAACTATAAAGGAACTATCTAAGCACCAGTGTTTCTTGTTTTGTTCATGAATAAGAACACTTTGTAACCTGAATTATCTTGTAAGAGTTGTGAGCTCAGTTGGCCCCTAATAGGGTGTTGTGAACCTTTAACAGGGTTTTAATTCCTTTAAAAAGGAAATGTGCTATGGAATATTCAGCTCCTAACAAGGCTAGGTCTCCTAACAAGGACATTATACTTTAGTACATGCTTGTGGGTACCATCCCCACTGGGGTTTTCCCTTGATCAGGGTTTCCTTGAAAACAAAATATGGTGTTACGAGTACTGTGTCATTTTCTTATGTTATTTTCTTTACTGCAAGTTTATGGTAAATATTTAAATGGTTGAAGAATTTAATTAAGAACTATAATGCTGATTCACCCCCCCTCTCAGTATCATCCAATCCTAACAGCATCATCAAATTCTAAAGGTACCAATTCAACCCAAAAGACACATGTCTATGCAGAAAGATATAGGAAATTTTTTTTCCGTGGTATTCCAGGTTATCCTAATGAGATTCCAAAACAAATTAGGGACACACTTCCAAATTTTTTTAGTAATAATGTTATAACATGTGAAGAACACTTGAAGAAGTTTATTGATATGATGGATGACTATGAAATTGGACATGATGAGGTGATGATGAAATTGTTTGTTCAATCACTAACTAAGGATGTCAGGGAATGGTTTAGAGGACTTCCCCATGATTTTCTAGGATCCATGGATGAAGTAAAAGACTATCTCAAGAATCAATATGGTGATAAGACAAATGAAGTTTTTATTTTGAATGAGTTCAACAACATTAAGAGGAACTCAAATGAAGATGTTGTTGAATTCAACATTAGATTCCAAAGAGCAATGCACAAACTATTTCAAGTGATGAGACTAGATGATAAGGCATGTCTCACAACTTATTTGAATGCTTTTGATGCAAAGATGGGATATCTCCTAAGAGACAAGAACCATAGGAATATTAGGGAAGCATATAAGATAGCAGTGACTATTGAAACAAACAAAAGAGTGTCAGGGAAAGTAGGTAGAAGGGAAGATTGGAAGACAACAAGGTTTAATAAAAAAGAATTAGACAAACCTTCAAGTGCTAAACCTAAAAAATATGATAGTTTAAAGCAGATTCTAAATGCTTTGAAGGATTTAAATCCTGGATTGTGTAAGAAAAATAGGGCTTCAAATGATGACAAACCATCCTATGGTAATTTCAATAGACAACCTAGGATGCAAAATTACCCTTACTCTACCCAATGGAAATATGGGAAGCCTATTCTCCCGCAGTAGAAAGACAAGTCTAATGAAAAAACCCTTGTACCCTTACGTAATACCACTATTAATATGTGCAATGATAATTCCTAGTGCATGGCTTTCCAATCCCCTCACAATCCTAATTATTGTGTCATTTCTGCAAGAATATCTACAAATGATGATCATGAGGAGGAGGAGGAGGAATTATATGATGATAATGGTTGCACCATGGATTCATCACATTTGTAGGATGAAATGGTCTCTCATGATGAAACCAAAAAATAATTTGCATATGGCTCATTGAGTAGAAAAGAAACATATTATCAGCAAGATGATTTTGATATACAAGAATGTGAAATTGATGATATGAGATGCAATGCTGAGAAGGGTGATGAAACCCCTATTTACAGGAGACCCTCTAATGAGGAAATTGCTCAAATTATTAAAAATATGGTTACTCAAGAAAGGGGTAACTATAATTTAAGAGACAAAATAGTTGGGAATGCAGATGGAAAACTTGCAAATATTTTTGTTAAAGAAACCAAAATTAATACCAAACAACCACAAGAAAAGGAAAAGCAGACTGAGGGTGTCAAGGAAGTTTTGGTTAAAAAGGAAAATAAACCTACTGGTCTTAATATTATGTATAGAGAAAAAACAAAAACCAGAAAATTTTGTGCCTCCTCAAAAGGAAAATAAACAAGAAAAAGACGATGAGTCCAAATTAGCTTCTCAAGTGGAGGATGAAGACAGTGTAAATAAAAAGCAAGACATATCTGATATGAAATATACCCCAATTGATATGGGGCAACTCGTGTCCCAAATTAGTGTTAAGGTTCCTTTATTGGAAATGATGAGTATAGGGGAACATAAGCAGAAGGTTTTAACATGGGTAAAAGGTGTTAGTTCAACAAAGATCCTTGGACCAGAGGAAAATAAGAAAATGTTAGATCCATAATACAAACTTGTAAATAAGTCAAAAGAGTCTGATGAGCTTGTTTCTAAGATTCCTCAGATATATCTGGATACAAATGTTGTTAGTACATCCTTGGGGACCGTACATCCTTTTTTCCTAAATTTTCTTATAAATGGAAAGATGTTAAAGAATTGTATGATTGACTTTTGAGCATCTAACACCATCATGCTTGTTGAGGTGATAAAATAAATGGGATTAAAGGTGGATAAACCATATGGGAGATTTCAAGCCATGGATTCTAGAGAAGTTCATGTTATTGGCACTATTAAGGCCTTGCCTTATAAGCTAGCTGCACACCGTGACAAAATACTAACAATGAGTGTATTAGTTGTGGATATTCCTCCTCAATATGGAATGGTATTATCAAGAAAATGAAGTGCTTCAATGGGGGGAAGTATCCAGTGTAATCTATCATTTTCTACATTTAATATTTATGGTGAGAATATTAAGGTGTCCTGAGAAACCTAATCTCCTCACATGATTGAGGAAGAAGAAGATGAAAACATGAACTGTTTCCTAGACACTGAGATGGGATATTTCCAAGTGTAGGAAAAGAAGATTGAATGAAAGTTACAACCTATATTATTATCTGAGAATAATTTTTTTTTATCAAAACACAATAATTTATGGGTTATGTATTTTGATAGTGTTAGTTCTAGGGAGGGATCTAGTGCTAGAGTTTTGTTAATAGCTCCCATAGGTAAAATATTCAAATTCTCATTCACACATTTATTTGCCTATACTAATAATGTTGTAGAGTATAAAGCTATGTTAATAGGATTGAGATTGGATTCAAGACATGGAATTAAATGTCTCTGAGTTATTGGGGACTTTGAATTGGTAGTGTCTCAAATCAAATCCAAGTATGCTTTAAAAAATCACAGATTGAAACAATGCTGAAATGTTGTCTGGGATGAAATAGAAAACTTTGATACATTTGGTATTGATTGGATGGATAGAAGTCAGAACAGAATGACAGAATTTTTAGCTAATAATTATTTGAGGCTGAAAGATGTTACATTTGTTGGAATATCTAAAATAGAGGTTCAATCTAGGCCTTCAATTCTAGCTAATGTGGATAGTTGGAAAGTTTTTGATGATGGTGTGGATATGTTGAGATTTTTTCACTATGAGACATATTTTAGAAATAAGGAAATAGATTTCAGTGGATATGTAGAGACTATGGATGGAAATGATACTATCTTAGGTAAGGAAGTTCTACATTTGGAGTCAAACAAAGTCCCAAAAGGATTAGTTGTGCTTGAGAGAGATTTTGACAACAAAGATAAGTCATACTCTATTAAAAGTGTAAACGAACCTGAAGATTTGGAGGATGTGAATGTAGGAACAATTGAGGTTCCTAAAAACTTATTTATTGGAAATAAAATGTCATCCAAAGTAAAAGAGGATCTGATAAATTTCTTTAGGATGTATAAGAAGGTTTTTGCATGGACATATGATGATCTCAAAGCATACAATGAGGATTTGTTCCAACATGAGCTCCCTCTAAAAGAATATGCCAAGCCTTTTAGACAGAAGAAAAGACCTATAAATCTCACACTAAGGCCCAAAATGGAGCAAGAACTAAGGAATTTGAAGGATGTAGGGATAATTAAACCCATTAGACATTCTTCTTGGGTTTCCAACATAGTTCTTGTCAGGAAAAAGAATGGAGATATAAGGTTATGTGTGGATTTTAGAAATTCAAATATATCTTCCCTCAAAGATAATTATGCTCTCCCTAATATGGAAAACATGCTACAAAGAGTTACTAGTTGTGAGTTGATTTCCATGATGGATGGATTCTATGGATATAATCAGATAATGGTTAAAGAGTCAGAACAATTCAAAACTACTTTCACTACACCTTGGGGAACATATGTTTATGTTAGAATGCCATTTGGCCTAATAAATGTTGGGGCCACATTTCAGAGGGCTATGGATGTTTCTTTTTCAGATTTCTTGCAGAAATTTCTAGAGGTTTATCAAGATCATCTCATGACCTATTCAAAAAGGGAAGATCAACATTGTGAACATTTGGAATTTTTTTTGAAAGAGCTCTAGAATTTGGGATTTCTTTGAATCCTAAGAAATGTACTTTTGTGGTGACTGAAGGTAAGCTATTAGGGTACATTGTTTCAAAAGAAGGGGTTAGAATTGATCCAAAAAGAGTAGCTTCTATAGAGAAAGTGCCACTTCCAAAAAATGTAAAAGGTATACAGTATTTCTTTGGACAGGTAAACTTTTTGAGATGTTTTGTTACAAATTTTTCTTAAAAGAGTAGACCTATTTCCAAGATTTTTAAGAAAGATGCAAAGATGGAATGGAATGGATAAGCCACTCAGGCTTTCCAAGACATCAAGCAGGCTATTAAGGATGCCCCTATTTTAAGAACTCCTGATTACTCAAAACCAATGAACATATTTTCTTTTGCATCATGTCACACTATTGTTGTTGTTTTATTATAGAAGAATGAAGAAGGATTTGAACAGTCTATTGCCTTTTTTAGAAAATCATTGCAGGATGCAGAACTTAAGTTTGATATTAATGAGAAACAAGCCTATGCACTGGTAAAGGATTTGAAAGATTTTAGATATATCTGGTAGGTGCTATAGTAATTGCTTATGTTCAACAATAGTAAAGGACATCTTCACACAATAAGAGGTGTCCGGGAAAAGATTTAGATGGATTAATAGGATCTAGGAGTTCAACATTGAGATACAAATCACAAAATTGGTAAGAGGGCTAGGATTTGCTAAATTGATGGATAGTAAACATTTAGATGCAAATCATATAAATATATTAGAAGAAGAGAAGAGGCCTTTCATATGCAATCTTGATCATTGTGATTGGTACACAAACATTATTTATTATTTGCAAAGAATGAATTGTCCACCAGGAATGGATGAAAGCAAGAAGAGAACCCTAAAGCTATAGGCCATTCATTTTGCCTTAATCAGGGATGAGTTATGGTGGAGAAATCCTAAAGGGATTTTATTGAAATGTGTTGATGAGGAACAAGTAAACAAAATTTTGTAGGAGATGCACAATGGAGTATGTGGTGACCACTACATGGAAAAGACCACTGCACACAATATTCTAAGAGAAGGATTCTAGTGGCCTACTATTTTCAAAGATGCTCATCAACTAGTCAAGAGGTGTGATTCATGCCAATGATTTTATGGTAAGTTAAAATTCTCTAGTAATGTACCTTTGATACTAGTAGAAGTACATGCCCCCTTTCAACAATGAGGTATTGATTTCATTGGAGAGATAGAAACTAAGTCTGGTGGAGGGAATTATTGGATAATTGTAGCAACTGATTACTTAACTAAGTGGGTTGAAGAAATCCCCACTAAAAGGGAAACTAGTAAACTAGTGATAGATTTCTTGTTAGAACACATTATCACAAGGTTTGGTTGTCCAGAGAGAATTGTGTCAGATAATGCCATATTCTTTAAGTCTAAAGAATATATGAATTTTTGTGCTAAATATGGTATTCATACATCCTACTCTGCACCATACCACCCACAAGGAAATGCTCATGCAAAATCTACCAATAAAAATTTTCTTAAGATCATTAAAAGAGCCTTGGACAAAAATAAGAAGGCATAGGACTCAAAGTTGATAGTGGCTATTTGGGCAGAAAAAGTGACTACTAAAAAAGAAATAGATGTGCTCCTTTTGACTTGGTGTATGGGATTCAGGAAAGGTTGCCTCAAAATAATTTAATGCAGATGTACAAGTTTGTGCAGTTATATGATGATGACATTGATAGTGATATGCAATTAGGAATTGATGACCTGATTGAGTTAAATGAAACCAGGAGGGAAGCTTCTATAAAAATGTTAAGCTTCAATTGCAAGTCAAGAACTTGTATGAAAAAAGGGCAGTACCAAGGCAATTTAGTATTGGATACTATCTGTTACTATGGAATGCCAAATCAGAGGATAAGGGTAAACATGGAAAATTTGATCCAATTTGGTTGGGACCATATGCCATCCATGAAAGGTATGGACAAAACTCTTATTTATTGAAAGATATGACTAAAAAAATTTTAGAATTTCCAGTTCATGGATAATTCTTAAAATTATACTTCTCATGAAGTATAATTATCGATAAATAATAGGTTGTGTTTATAGTTGGTTCTTCTGTAATTGGTTGTTTCTATTTCTAGAGTAGTTTTAGCTTCTATTGTGTAAGTAGGTTATTTTATTTCAGTTAGTTTGGTTTGCTTCCCTCTGAGATTCTAGAATCTTGTAATACCTACAAGAAGCAGTCATCCGCAATTAGAGCCACTATTAAAGATATATAAAAAAATTTCATCCCAAATGATGAGTCATGTGTTGCAGAGATTTAAAACCAGGTTATGTTTTGTTCAAAACCCTAGTAATTGTGTTTTCAAGCTTTGGGTTGTTGATCTAAACCCTAAGGTTCTAGAGCTTGTTCTAATTTGGAGTTACTTTATTTTTTCACTTAAAGTCTTATGAACCCATGTGTTTATTTTATCATCAGGCGGGGCCATACTTATGTTTATCCTATAGCCCTAACACTTTAATTTTTTTTATCCTAAGTCTAGATGCCCTGTGGGCCTTTTTAATTTTACATCATGTGTCATGCAACTCTATTTTGACCCAATGGATAGCGCATTGCCTTAGCCAAAAGATGATCAAGACCTATCTATAATGGCATTGTGCCTAAAGACCATGTGTCTTTGGCGGGTCTGACATATGTTTAAAAGTTATTATAAAGTGCGTGCATATTCTATTTGATCTGACAGACAATGCATTGCCTTAATCTCAAGATGCATTCAATCTACCATTCAAGGAATTGCACCTATGTGACATCTGTCCCAGTGGGTCCAGATGAACTAAGCAAATTCAAGGTAAAAGGTAAGCTCATTAGACTTGATTGTGCGATTGGTGAAAACCCTCAGTAAAAATATGATCAAGATCTATTCATCAAGGCATCACGTCTGAGTGACACTTGGAATTTGGTGGGCCATGTTCAGTGATAAAGAATAAAGTAAAGATGATGTAACTTAAAGTTCATCCAATGGTTGGTGTAAAGCCTTAGGATAGAGATGTTGTTTGATTAACTATTAAGGCACTGCAACTTTCTGCCATGTGTCCCAAGTGGGTCCAAATCTGCAATTAAGATAAGGTAAACAATGTTCATATTAGATTTGATCATGCGGCTAGCATAATGCCTCAGCCTACAGATGAAATTTTTTTAACCATTAAGGTGTTACGCCTAGATGATGCGTGTCCTATCGGGGGGTTTAAACATATAGTCAGCAAGATGGTGGTTAAGTAACCAATGATCAAGTTAGATCAAATTTGATGGTTGGCGTAGTTCATTAATCACAAGATGCAGAACAAAAAATCTTTGAGGCATTGTACCTCACTGCTACATGTCTTTCATAAGCTTGTGGGACCTATAGTTGGGAAGTAGATGGTAAGGTTGATATATGATCAAGTGGGTTTTGATCAGATGGAAATCGTGTTAGTTCCTTTTCTTGCTTATATAAAAATACTCTCAGAGAGCTTGCTCTATTTATCCCATACACTGACCATACAAGACATAGAATGACAGAAACAAGGTTTTTGAACCTCCAACACTTTGCACTCCATGAACTCGGGCGGGATTACCCTTCTAACTCAAAACAATCAAATCACTAAATTATTCCAGTAGAATATGAATGGAATTATAGGAGTTGATCACTATAAAATTTATTGAAATAGACCAAACCATGAGTAAAGATCAATTTTAATAGTGATAGTCACCTAATTCAATGGAGTACAAACCAATGCTTAATCTTAGTGCATGGAGTCACCGCTACATAGTTTTAACCCTCTTAGTCATAAATAGAAATTTAAGACAACCATAGAATCTGACATAAACATAGACATACCTTATATATCTATCCTCACACATATAACAAATCAATTCATCATAAAACCTGAATCCCACTGAAAATACTCCTAAGGCAATTTTAATCTTTCCTTGAAAGAACCCTAAAATTATTTCAAAATCTGCCTAACAGATGCATAAATTGAACATTCCTCAAACATTCAATTTACATAAGATTTAGAAAAACCATAATGAAGAAAAAATTCTCATCATATATTTCAAAAAACTATTGATGGATTTCATTTGTATTCATGATCAAAATTGTTATTACAGTCAGCAGTATTTCAAAACCCAAAAACACCTATATGTCTTAAACTAGAGTTTTTATATTAAACTTGTACTTCCAAAATGAACAATGGCTATCCATTTCCCAGTAGTCTTCAAATCCTTTTATAACTAAGGATGCAACAAGCTATGGACTCACTGGGAAATATTTACAAAATCTTTTTTGACAACAAATTTGCAGTTAACATAAAAAACAAAAGCTGCAACCAAAAATAGGTGGCAAAAGTTGGCAAAGTCTGAATAAGATTTGTTGATGTAGTTTGATAGTATCCTCTTCATCCTTTCAGATTTTATTCCCACCTGTTTACCTCTTTGGCAGTGGGCCAATCAAAATTCTTTACATGTTCCAGTTTGGCAACAACCTCTATCCACCTGGCGTCAACAGTTGATCTGGCCTCTGAATATTTTTTTTCCATATATCTCTCAACCTTGAAGAGGTTGTCAATCATTTTGTTGTAGTATTGAGAATTTACATCCTTCTTTAGGTGCTACTTCATCTCCTCATCTGTAAATATCCCATCAAATCCATCCATCTAATCATATTGTGGCTTCAGAGTGCCACCTTCATCATATATTCTCAGGATCAAGGGAGGGCACTGGTCACCAAATAGTTGCAACTTACCACTTATCAAGTCAGCTTTTCCATTAAAGAAACCATATGTATTGTTCACCTCATTGATCATTTCAATGGTATCTATGATCTTGTCAAGAAAATCCTCACTGTATATCATGGTTGTTTTTAGTTTATCCATCAACCTATCTCTTCCTGACCAAATCTTGAATGTGGGCTCTAAGAATGTCATGGATTCAGTAGCTACCTTTTGTGCTTCTTGCAATGAGCCATATAGTGTATACACTATGTCAGTCTTCTACTTCAGAACATCAATTAGATGTTGAAGTATAGGCAATATAATAGACATGACATTTATGCTTTGTCCCTGTGACACTTCCTTGGACTAGCCTTCTACTATTCCTGAGTCTTCTTTTGCCTCTGTGGCAACATCTGTTTCAATTTTTTGTATTTCTAGATGAGCTCGAGTCTTCTCCCTTTTACTTTCCACTAACTCCTCTTTCAACTTAGCAATTTATTCTTCCAATGTGTGGTTAAGAACCACAACCTCTTCATGCTTTTTTGCTAAGGCCATCATCTGGCCAAAAGTTGTTTTATATCTCTTTGATAAATCATCAACCTTTTCTAGGTTCATGAATGATACCTAAGTCATTAGTTGAGCTATCTTAGTATTTGTAGTGTTCTGCAGATTCCAAATCATTCTATATGCTTTCTTTTCCTCTTTTATAGTCATGAATAGAGGATTTTGTGTAGTAGGGGCCAATGATTATATATCCAAAGTCTTGGATTTAGGATCAAATCCTGATCCTTTCAGAACTTCATCCATCTCAAAGTCTTTTTTCAATAGGGGATATTCTTACCTTCTGACCTGATCAATGATAAATGTGGATTGTAATTCCCAGCCAGGCATCAACATTAATCCATTATTTTGTACCAGTAATCTGACCTGCTCCATAGTGATTAGTTCACTCTTAGGATCATAATCCTAGAGTGTCTTCACAATCTCTTCATTTTTATCTGCATTTCCTTCACCTATGATTAACCCTTTCCTCAAGCTCTTTTGTTTTAGCTTAATCAAAAAATTCTTGAGCTCTTCAAACTTTATGAATTATCATCTTTCATGAATTCATTGGCTATCATTACTCTTTCATCATCCTTTTCAAATAAAATGATCTGGTTGTCCCCTTGGCCTTCAGTTTGAGGCTCTTTTTGCAATTTTCTTTTTAGCCTTCTAAAATATTTTCCATGTTCAGTAATCATAGCCTTGGCCATACTTTTCTTGTCCTGCATCATCTTAGGTTCTTTCTTTTATTTTTTCGTGGGTGGTTCTCTAGCAAAGGTAGCTTCCTCACCGACCTCTTATTCTTCTTGATGCTCTTCCTCTTCTTATTCCTAATGTTCTAGGTCATGCAATGCAACAAGAATTTGGGAATCTTGAGATTGTGCATCCTTAGCACTGAACTGTGGTACCTGTGCCATTAGAGTGTCATAGGATTTAAGCTTTTCCTCTATCCTTTGTAAGTATGGTAGATCAGTGAAAAAACCAGAAAAAGTATTGTCTAACTCTTTCCATTCAGCTTCTGCCCTAAGGATTTCATTCCATTTCCTTCTCCTCCCTTAGACTTCATGCTTATTTAACTTGTTCCTCACAACATCTTCATCAAACAGTGGCTCATGATCTCTAATCTTTTTCCAAGGAGTCATTCTTCTCAGGGCTGTTTGTATAAACTATTTTGGATCACAGAACCTGGAAACTACCGTAGACATTCTATATTGCTTCAAGAAGTCATTAATCATATCAAAAACTCTTTTCCCAATGGAGAAGTAAAAACATACCCATAATCTAGGGATAAAAGTACCCTTTTATGTCCCTCTAAAAATTCTTTATCAACCCAAGTGATTTGCCAAATAAATTCTAAAAATGCAATCCTAAGAGGAACAAACTTGGGGAGGATGTGAGGTGGTTGTGTACAACCATATACTCTGATGATAGTAATATAATCAAAGAAGAAAAAGTCACCCCAATTGTGAGTGATAGGCCAGTTTTGAACAAATTCCCAAGGTCTCAAAACTTTTCTAATCTCAAATGGAAGTTTATGCCTATCTGTTCCCAATAAATCAAAAATTGGATCCACAATCCAATTACAAAAGCATAAAAAAGATGAGTTGATGGATGAACTATCCCATACCTGGGTCCATCTTTGGATTGGTGCATCAACACCATACTCTACAAAAAAAATTTCAAGCTCTTTATCCATAAATGCCCTGTTAAAATATAGAATCATATACATCAGATGAGAATAATGCTTGAAGGTAGGTATTGGGCCATCTGACTGTATCTCCACTAATGCAGCATGAATAGCATCAACTATGTATCCAACATAGTCATAGTCAATATTGACCTCCAAGTGTTGAATGTTCATGGCCATCATCAGTACATCTTAAGGAACTATAGAATCTCCATCAAAACCTAATACTCTATTCACACCATATACCATGCACTTTATGTAATGGTGAAATAGGGATAGGTCAAAAGGCAGCTTGAGATTGTCTAGGATTTTCACCAGGTGCCTATCTACCCTAGGCATGAATTTGGGTATTTCATATTTCTTAATCAAATATTCTCTCTTGATATAATTTGCCTTAATCTTCTTTAAATCAATATCTATGCATAATGCACCAGTGATCCCGAAAACTTCTGCCACTAACCTCCTATCTATGGAAACTAAGGTCTCTTTATTTTTCTTCCTGATTACCCTAGCTACTGGGCAATAGTTCTTAGCAAGTTCCCTAATAAGACCTATGTCAACATAAACATCAGGCACAATTAATTTTGCCATATTCAAATCCCAGGGATTGCAAATGGGGAATCCTTTAATCCTATTATTCCAAAAATAATGGAACAAGGTATTAGCAGAGTAATTTGGGGTGACCGGGTTTCTGCATTGGCACCATCTGTCTTTCCATTCATCCCAATTCACACTATTTGTATTCAAAGTCCTAGGTAGAAACTCATCAAAATCTTGCACATACTTTTTTGGTGTAACCTCCTTCTTCTCAAACCCATGCGAAGCAACGCTAACAATAGCTTGAATCATCCCTCCTCTTCAAATTGTTATCTCAGACAAACTATTTCAAACAAACAAGCTCTATTTTTCTTTACAGAAAATGTTAGGATGGAGAATTGAGAACTGTACAAAATCAAGCTCAATCATTCAAAATTATAGTCATCAAATTGGTGTCTTGTCCAATTGAATGCCAAATTCTTGCACTCACAGAATCATGCAATGATCTCTATAACTAATGCTGCCATTAATTCAAACTATATGATCCCTGCTAGAAAAGTACATCACTTATTGGTCGTATAGTCGCCATGGATTTCTAATTTGTCTTTATACCTCAGCGGGTGGTTGATGACTACTTTCTTTATGCATTTTTACTTAATGGCTCACTCGCATTGCAAGATATTCTAGATCATAAGCATTAGCGAATGAGAAATGACCCTTTTTTCTTTTTGTCGCATACTCGTTGTGTAGATCTCCTTATAAATGAATCATTCGTGACTTAGCAAGTTCCTTCATCATGTATTAATCACTCACTCACTGATCTTTCTTGACTGATCTTTCTTCATGAGTGACCGAGCGACAACTTTCAACTTTTCTTCATCACGCACCCACGAGCATCTTTTCACTTGACTTCATACTTGAGCGAGTAAGCGATAGCCTATCCTTTCTTTCATCGCGCACCCATGAGCTTAAAATTTCAAACAACAAATCATTGGCAAGTGAGCAGGAACAAAACTAAATGTTTAGTCATGCACTCACATACTTTATCAACACTGCATATTGCCTGCGTGACTGAGCGACAAGGACCATCTGATAATGAAAACATATTACATCGTATACTCGCACTGCACAAAATACAATAGTTAAGACTTGAGCGAGTGAGTGCTATAAAAATATGACTTCGTCACTCACACATAGTTTCAAATAATACATACAATAACTAAGCCTGAGTGCGCGACCAACCCTAACTTATAGAACTCACTCATTTGTGGATCAAAAAGTATAAGACCAAAAACCACCGCGATTGCGTGATACATAAAAATCTCAACTCATCGCTAGCTCGTTGAACCTTTCAACAAAGAACCAGATCCCCCATGATTGAGTGATCAACAAAACAATTCCAACTCGCTCGATTGTGCACTGACAACCCGAATTCAAAATTACATTGCAACTACGCGATTAAGACAAATTAATGACCAAGTCTCTCACTCGCTTACTTAACTTGACCTAATAGGACATGACCGTGACTACGTGATTCATTCCAAAACATGACTCATCGCTCACTCGCTTACTTAAAAGGTCACTTTAAAATATCAGTGCGGGTATGCGACTAAGGTTGAAAACAAGGCAAATTTGAAAACTTGACCATAAAATGACATTTTAACATGCAATCACATGGATTTTGAATCAGAAGATGCGGTAAAATTTGCCAAAGCATGGAACATTGAAATTTTTTGATATGTAGTGCTAACAATGGCTCTGACTGGGGAAATTTTATTGCAAAATTGACATTATAATCCAAAACTCTAGGAGACAAACCACGAACCAAAACAAAACTGTACATACACACAGAAAAACCACACTAAATTAGGAAAATCTAAACTACTGTGCATGGAAAAAGAAACTTCATGAGAAAAAGTGTTTCAGGAACTGTCCATGCACTAGGAATTCCTATATTTCACCACTTGGGTCTTCTAGAAAATAAGAATCTTGACCATGAAACTTCTGGATTACAAAAGGACCCATCCATAATGATTTGAATTTACTATGTTTCCCCTTTTCTTCTTTTCTAGCATTCCACTGCAGCACCATATCATTTATTTGAAACTTTCTTTCGGTTGTTCTTTTTTTGAATAGGTACTTGGATTGTTGTTGGAGTTTCATGTTTATTTTATGTGCGTCTACTCTTATTTCTTCTAGTTTTATTAGTTGGTCCATCCTCTCCATCATGGGTTCTTGTTCTTTGAATTCTTCTTCTTGGAGAAATTTATATACTGGTAAAAGATTATTTAAAGGCAACCTTTCCTGAGTTCCATAGACCATTTCAAAAGGGGATACCCCTATTTCTCTCCTCACTGTTACCCTATCAGCCCAAAGGGCTAATTTCAATTTTGAATGCTTGGACCTTTTATTTTTCTCCAAAGCTCTTTTAATGATTTTCATGATGCTTTTATTGCTGGACTCAGCTTGTCCATTTTCTTGAGGATGATATGGTGAGGAATAATATATAGTAATTCCATAATCTTCATAGAAATCCTCAAACTCCTCAGCCCTAAAACACATGGCATTGTCCATGACTAACTTAGTGGGAACACCAAATTTTGTCAGAATATTATCCATTAAGAAATCCATCAATACCTTTCTAGTAGCCCTTTTTGATGGAATTTCCTCTATCCATTTTGTAAAATAGTCTATGGCCACTAGAATCCAACTATGGCCTCCACTAGATTTTTTTGTAAATTCTCCAATAAAATCAAGACCCCATTGGGTAAAAGGTGATTCAATAGTCAAAGGATTTAAAGGCAAGGCTCCTGAAAATTTCATCTTAGAGGAAAACCTTTGGCAAGGTTCACATATTTTTAGAAAACATCTGAGTATCCTTGAAAAGACATGGTCAATAATATCCATCTCTGATTATCTTGTGAGCTGTGGTCTTGGCAGAATAATATCCACCACACACACCACTATGCATTTCATTCAAAACTCTTTCAGATTGTGATTTATCCAGACAGAGCAAAAAAATTCCATCCTTATTTTTCCAAAATAAATCACCTCATATCAAGACATACCCTTGAGCCTGCAATTTTAGAGTCCTTTTTTGATTATCTAACATATGCTCTGGACATTTACCATTTTAAAAAAAAAACACTATATCAGTGTACCATGGCTGCAATTCTATACTAGTTAAGTTCATATTTACTGTTTTCACATTATTGACTTGAGCCAGCTCCATGTTAGTGGTAATCATTAGTTTGGCCAAACCCAAACCCCTTACCAATTTTGTAACTTGAATTTCCAGATTAAATTCTTGAATCCTGTTGATCCATTTACACCTCTTTCTAGTAACTTCAGACTAAGACAATATATCTTTGACTGTAGCATGTGGCACATAAGAAATTATCTTTTCACAAACCAAATTAGGTCTGAAAACTTTGACTACCTTGACCAATGCATATGCATGTTTCTCCATTATCTCATAATTAAGTTCTATTTCTTGCAGAGACTTACTAAAAAATTCTATGGGATGATCAAAACCTTCATCATCTTTTTGCAAAAGTACTGAAGCAATTGTATGGAATGAAGCAAAAGAAAATATAGAAAAAGGCTTTTCATAATCTGGAGATCTTAGTATAGGTGCTTTCTGAATAGGTACTTTTATCTCATCAAATGCTAACTAAGTATCCTTACCCCATTCAAACTTAGCATTTTTCTTTAACAATTTAACAATGGGCTTGACTATCTCAGCAAAGTTTGCAATGAATCTCCTCACAAAATTTACTGTTCCTAGAAAATATTGAACACCTTTGGTATTCTTCGAGGGTAAGAGTTTAATAATGGTTTCCACTCTCTTAGGATCAATCATGACACCTTCTTTAGATACTATATGTCCCAATAATTTACCTTCTATCATAGAAAAATGACATTTCTTTAGATTTAAATAAATCCTGTACTCCAAGGCTTTAGTAAAAATCTTTTCCAGATGCTTACAATGATCCTCAGCCTTTTGGGAATATGCAGTAAGATCATCCTGATACACCACCATGATTATATTTATAAACTCCTTAAAAGCCACATCCATGGCTCTTTGGAAAGTAGCTCCTGCATTTCTTAGGCCAAATGGCATTCTTACATAAACATATGTACCCCATGGGGTTGTGAAGGTTGTCTTGAATTTCTCACTTTATTGAACCCGCACATGGTTATAACCAGAAAAACCATCCATCATAGATAGCAAATCACAGCCAGTAACCCTTTGTAGCATTGCCTCCATGTTTGGTAAAGAATAATTATCTTTTAATGAAGCCATATTAAGGTTCCTAAAACCAACACATAGCCTAATATCTCCATTTTTATTTCTGACAGGGACCAAATTAGACACCCAAGAAGAATGCCTGATTGATTTTATGATCCCATTGTCTCTGAGTTTCACCAACTCTTGCTACATTTTGGGGCCCAACAAAGAATTGATTGGCCTATGTTTTTTGTCTAAAAGGCTTAATATCATCTTTTAATGGGATTTCATGTTGAAAGAGATCTTCCCTATAAGCCTTAAGGTCTTCATAAGACCATGAAAAAACATGCTTGAAACTTTTCAGTAAGATAATTAAATTTATCTTCACATGAGGAGATAATTTCTTTCCAATATATACAATCCTGGGATTACACTCTGATCCCAAGTTTACCTCCTCAATTTCATCCAACCTGGCTGTAGGTTTTTGACACATATGACTATCATTGTCAGTAAATAATCCCTCCAATTGAGTTAGTCCTTTGGGGATTTCATTTGTCTGTAACTGCAGAATTTCATTGCCAAATATAGTTTCTTTCCCATTAATAATCTCTATCCAATTATTACAATCAATGATTTGTGCTTCATAATTATCCACAAATTGAATGAAATTGAGAATGTCCTCATCACTTTCAAAAACTTTCCAATTATACACATTATAAGGAATGGAAGGCTTGGTTTTAGTTTCCACAATAGATACTCCTACTAGCATTAGATCATCATTTTTCAAGGCAACATTAGCCAAAAAATCTTCCACGATATTCTTAGATCTCTCTATCCAATTGATGGAAAATGTATCAAAAAATTCAATGCTATCCCATACAGCATGCTTATATTGTTTCAACCTATCATTTTTGGCAGCATATATTGATCTAATTTGGGAAATAGCTAGCTCTGAATCATCAAAACTCTTAATAACTTAATTCCATGCTTGATTGCTATTTCTAATCCCTGTAACAACGCCTCATACCTATCCGTATTGTTTTTACATTGAAATGACAACAAAAATGAATATTTGAAAGTAATACCTGATGGAGAGACAAATAGTATACCAGCTCCTGACCCTTCTCTAGAGCATGCTCCATAAAAATACATCTGCCATAGTCTAAGTTGTTGTAATTCTAATTCTTCCACTATGGGATCTATGTTTTTCAATTATGGTTGAATTTTTTCCACCTTGAAATTATGTATACCTACATCCACAAAGAAATTTAGCATGTTTGGTTCAACCTTCTCAACATAAATAGGAGATCTGGGCTCCCTTAATAGTTTTGCTTCTTTCCCATTTATAGAAATAGTAGAAAAAGACAAATCCAATTGTACATATCCTCCAATGACTGTAGCACATTGTCTTGATAAGAGCATGCCATAATGGGGTGGTGAATCCACGACCACAACATTTATTTTAAAAGTGACCTCAGGGTATGCAGCAAGTTTTATCTCTAATCCTTGCAAAGTTCCTACTATAGGTACTTCCCTATTGTCCATGGAATAACATTTACCACAAGCATTATCCACCTCTAAACCCAATTATTTCATAATAGTGTAAGTCATCACATTAGCAGCAGCCCTTGAGTCCATCATACAATTTTTTATTAACATATTGTTTGTGAGAAGTGTTACATAAAAAGGATCAATCTGATCTGGCTCTTGAACAACTATATTTCCCAGATAGATTGGGATTCCATTTTTTTCTTCTTTCTCACCTTTCAGTTCATCATTCAAAGAAGTACTATCATGTATACTAGGAAAATTGGATAATAATGAGAAGGTCGCTTCTCGATGTTCTTTAATTTTAAACATCTCAAGTAAAGGGGTAGATACTTTCATTTGAGATAAGGCTTTCTTCATGTTAAAATATGGGAAACTGATGACATTATCAGAGGATATGTTACCTTTACTCTCCTTTAACTATTTTGTTTTTTGTTCATGAGTGGGGGTAACTTTATTTTCTTTAACCAGAGTGTCCTTCAGTTCACCTTGTGTAGCTTCTTCATTTATGAATTTTGTAATGACAAGTAAATCAGGTTGTTTCCCACTTTGATCAAATTTTCTATTCCTAAGCTGGTATGAACTTATTGCTTGTGTCACAACAGCAATAGTTAGAAACCTTATCACTTCATCATTAGGCATCCCAAATTAAAAGTGCTCTAACTTAGTGCTTGTATTATTTACTATGATTGGCATGTTTCTTGTGGCTCTTCCTCTAAACTACCATTGTCATCTTCAACAGTAAGTGCACACATGTTTATTGTAAGTTTTTTCTCACTCTGAATTTCTTGTGTTCCAATTTTTCATGTTCCTCCACCATACTCTAAGGTACTGCACATTGATAAGGGGAATGAGGCATATTACAGGACATGCACCAAGGAGTATTTTCCACATTATGAGCATTGTTGTTTTTCAATGGGTCAGGGATGTCTTTGTTCTTAAGATTAGTTTGTTCTTTTGACATAGGTTTTTCATCCTTCCACTGAGTCTTATAAGGAAAATATTGCAACCTATAGGGCTTATCTTTCCTTTGGTATTGTGGTATATTAGTTTGAAACCCCTTCTCATTCTTGTCTACCTTAGTAGCAAGATCTTTCACTACACTTACCAATGTTTCCATCTTATCTTCTTCCTTGGGATTTTTATTTGATTGTGTTTTTGACTCTTTCCAGAGTCTACTGTCCTCCTATTTACCAAGCTTGTCAAAAGCTCTTCTGTGCTTTCTATTTTTATGGCCAATTTATATGCATCTCTCATGGTCTGAGGATCTTTATCTCTAAGAAGGAAAGCAGTCTTTCCATCCAAAGAATTACAATAGGTGGTGACACATACATTTTCATCCAATCTCAATACTTGGAACAACTTATACATAGCCTTTTGAAATCTTACATCAAATTCAACAATGCCTTCATTGGTAAATTTTTTCAAACTGTTGAATTCATTCAACATAAAACCAGAATTTATCTTGTCACCATGCTGTTCTTTGAAACTTCTAACAAATTCATCCCAAGAATAGATACTATGATCAGGAAAACCTTGGTACCAGTCTCTTGCATCCTTAGTTAAGGATTGCACAAATAATTTCATCACAGCATCCTCAACTCCAGTCTCATAATCATTCATTGTATCTGAAAATACTTTTAGATGTTCTTCACCAGTTACAACATTATTCCCACTAAATTTGGGAATCTTATCTCTAACCTCATTAGGAATAGGTTTTGGTTGGCCATGGATACCATCAAAAAATAATTTCCTATATCTCTCCAAATGAATAGGTCTTCTTTGAAAATTAATGCCCATATTTTGGCCAGCACTCTGACCAATACTACCAATGTTATGGCCAATGCCTACATTTTGGTGGCTAATATTTCTATTGAGTCCACCTACTCCTGACTGTGATGGAACTCCTTGAGCCACACCATATATCTCGATGCTTGTGTTAGCATTATTGGTCTAAAAATTGGAATTAGATACAGGCATAGTCTGATTATTTGTAGTAGTATTATTTGTTACATTAGGATTAGTCATGGGACTCAAAAAGGAAATACTTCTTTTCATCTCTGCAATAGTAGCTTCTAACTCTTCTCTTTCCAGCTATTTTGTAGTATCATCTTTGGCCTTTCTATGCCTTTCTAATTCCATATCCAATGAAAACATATCTTGAGATATATACTATTACATCTTAGGTTTAGAGAATTTAATACCTGTGAGATTTTTTTTTCCCTTTTCAACACCTATTTTTGAGACATTAACTATTGATACATTTGGTGTGGGTATCTGAGACTTAGGGGGTTTTGACTTTCATAATTGATGACTTGCCTCACCACAGGGCCTATATCTTTAGGATCACTTTTCTTAAGAAGGTCTTCTCTTTCTTGGAATTCTTTTCTCAGGGTGTCTACATCTCTAAAAAGTTCTTTATTCAAGCCATGAAATCCCTCATTAGCACCATGAGCCACCAATTTTAATTGGGCAACCTATTTTTTCAAATTTTCTCTCTCAATGATTGCATTTATAATTTTCTCCTCTCTAGCCTCATCATTTTTCTGCTTAATAAGAAAGAGTTCATCTAATTGTTGGAAATTTTACTTCCTGAGGAAGCATGACTCATTTTGTGTTGTCAGTCATGGCAAAAAAGTCATACTTAAGTTATGTTATGAAAGACAAAATGACTAAGTGTGAAAATAGGGCAAACAGACACATACATAGATCAGTACATTAGTGCACATGTTAGAGATCACACTAGAGCATGTGTGCTTAGGTATATACTCTATGGTGTATATACATGCTAGATTTAGATGCGCATAGTACGGAACATGAGTACGGAAAAGTTATAGGCAGATTAGTAAACTTGCAGTCTAGAAGACAGTGCATGGAAGCCGACTACAATTTTAGTTAGCATGAATTAGTTTGAGATGATAAGGCCATGTGACTTTAGTTATAAGTTTTTAATAATGTAATTAATGTTATAGTAAACGCACTTGAGCCGACTTGTTCGGAAGCGTTGTATATTTTGGTTTAAAGGCCGACAAGTGTTATGTTTTGGGTCACGCCTATTCAATTGTAAAAATATAAGTATGTAATGTAATGTTATGTTACAAGAGTTGATTATGATGCATGAGGAAGATACAGATGAGAATTATAATGAAGTCAGTAGATGATATAGCTCTTTAAAGGAGTAAGAGCATTCGCGCATACAAGGAACTGATCAGACAACAGTGTCATTACAACAGTTCATTTGTTATATAGTGCATATCAACATTCAGAGGGTTGTAGCCTTCATCTTATTGGGAAGTGAGCCTAGGCAGTGAGCCATATACCTTTAACAGGGTTTTTGTAAAAGACTCTTAATAGGGTCAGACCTTTAACCAGGTCATTGTACTCAAATTATAAAGACTGCTTCTAACAGGGTAAAGGAACTTTAATAGGTTCATTATACCTAGTACAATATTTGTGGGTACTAATCCCCACTGGAATTTTCCTCTGATCAAGGTTCTCCATAATCATATCATGTGTTATGTGTTCTTGTGTTATGTTTCTTTGGATTCACATTTGATATATGTTTAATTGGCTGAAATATAATTAATAGATAAACACTGATTCACCCCCCC
>MU227421.1:1444867-1463835 GCA_018584345.1 Thuja plicata
AAGGGGGAGTCATTCAAATGACTAAGGAAGAAGTATACATAGGTGTACATACTAATACACTCAGTATGTTGCACATATCATGTTTTTGATACTAATGTCAAAGGGGGAGATTGATGACATTATTTTTTCATTAGTACACTTAGTGAAAAACATTGACAAAGATCACCGGCAGACTAAAGCATTACCGTCAGACTACAACCATCACCAACAGATTACAAGCATTACCGACAAACAATGAGCATACTCGACAGAACATGAAGGTCAACAAAAATGCTAAGTATAGAATCGAAAAGCATCACCGGCGACTACAAGCATTACCAGTGACACAGTTTTGAGAACTAACCCGACAAGAACAAAAAAGGCATACCCGACGACAAGTTCAAGAAAGGAATACCGGCAACCAAGAAAAATAACTGTCAGAACTGACAGTTAGTTAAAGAACCCACAAATTATGGATCTAATTTTTACACGACGGATAAAGCAATGTAATTCTATTTATAGAGTTTTTATTTGTTTTAAATCATAACTTGAGGGTCAAGCAAGCTTTATGTAAATGTTTTTAAAGCATCCTAACGGATCTAAAACATATCTAACTAAAAATCAAGGTCAAGTTGTAAACCTTGGATCTAGAGTTAACTTGCGATGCATGAATCAAGAATTGAGCCTAATTTAGTATAAATAGAAGTTCAAAATCAATTGTGAGTAATGAATTCATTATTGTTGATATCCACGCAGAGCATCTAAGGAGCAGAAGGTAGAATTCATGCAAAGTTCAGAAACATAATACAACAGTTGTCAAGAACAAACAGAGGCTACCAATGAGAAGATAAATGTATTATTCAATCATGGAAGGATGATTACTTGAATGTATGAAGCTTAATAGGATCTGTTATCAGCAATTAAAGATAGCATACATCATCAGATCAAAGACTTATGTAGTTTCATTCTAACAAGTGCATCACATCTAAAATCCTTTTGTAGAAGGTGGACTTAACAGTTCTTTACAAATCTCTTAATAGAGTGCACACTTAATAGTGTTTCTAAAGCTTCAAATGAAGTAGATCTTAACAGGTCTCCACTGTAATACTCCTAACAGGTTAGGTCATCAAAAGTGACCAATTGTAAGCCTTAACCGGCCCCTTCTTATCTACAGATAGCGAAGTCTTGTGGGTAACAATCCCCACCATAGTTTTTACTTCCTAACAGGAGTTTTTTGCGATATCATATCTTGTGTCATGTGTTATCTATTTTCATGAATGTTTCTGTTATGGTTACATAATAAAAGAACTTATGATATGATTGCATATGCATAAAGAAAGATGAACAGTTAGATAAGATAATTTACAAATTGATGATTAAGGGTTAATGGGATAACCAAGAAAAGTTTTAGAGGTACTAATTTACCCCTCCCCTCTTAGTACATCATCTCAATATAATTCGAACAAGTTTTTATACTGCGAAGAACCCAACACTCTGTTGGAATTATATTGGAATGATGTACTGAGAGGGGAGGGGTGAATCAGTACCTCTAGAACTTTTCTTGGTTAGCCCATTAACCCTTAATCATTAGTTTGTAAATTATCTTATCTAACTGTTCATCTTTCTTTATGTATATGTAATCATATCATAAGTTCTTTTAGTATGTAACCATAACAGAAAAATTCATGAAAATAGATAACACATAACTCAAGATATAATATTGCAGAAAACTCCCGTTAGGAAGTAAAAAGTGCAGTGGGGATTGTTACCCACAAGAATTCACTATCTACAGATAAGAAGGGGCCAGTTAAGGCTTACAATTCATCACTTATGATGACCTACCCTATTAGGATTATTACAGTGGAGACCTGTTAAGATCTACTTCATTTGAAGCTTTAGCAATGCTGTTAGGTGTGCACTTTGTTAAGAGATTTGTAAGGAACTGTTAAGTCCACCTTCTACAAAAGAATTTTAGATGTGATACACTTGTTAGAATGCAACTACATAAGTCTTTGATCTGATGATGTATGAAATCTCTAATTTCTGATAACAGATCCTATTAATCTTCATACATATAAGTAATCATCCTTCCATGATTGAATAATACCTTTATCTGCTCATCGGTAGCCTCTATGTGTTCTTGACAATTGATATGATCTATTTCTAAACTTTGCATGAATTCTGCCTTCTGCTTCTTAGATTGTCTTTGTGGCTATCAACAAAAATGAATGCATAACTCACAATTGAGTTGAACATCTATTTATACTAGTTTCTTTGGCCCAATTCTTTATTCACGCTTTGCAAGTTAACTCTAGATCCAAGGTTTACAACTTGACCTTGATCTTTAGTTAGATATGTTTTAGATCTGTTAGGATGCTTTAAAACATTTACATAAATCTTTCTTGACCCTTGAGTTATGATTTAAGACCAATTAAAACTCTATAAATAGAATTACATTTCTTTATCTGGCGTGTAAAACTCAGATCCATAATTTGCAGGTTCTCTAACTGACTGTCGGTTCTGACGGTCAATTTTCTTGGTCGCCAGTGTTCCTTTCATGAACTGGTCATCGGGTATGCCTTTTCTATTCCATCGGTTTTGTTCTCAAAATTGTTTCATCGGTGATGCTTGTAGTCGCCGGTGATGCTTGTCAATTCCATACTTAGAATTTTTCATGACCTTTGTGTTCTTTCGGGTATGCTCGCTGTTCACCGGTTATCTCTATAGTCTATCGGTGATCTTTGTATTCTACCAGTGATCTTTGTCAATGTTTTCCACTAAGTGTACTAATGGAAAAATTAATGTCATCAATCTCCCCCTTTGACATTAGAATCAAAAACATGATATATGCAACATACTGAGTGTATTAGTATGTACACTTGTGTATACTCCTTCCTTAGTCATTTGAATGACTCCCCCTTTGTATATGCCAATAAGTGTAAGTATATATACATATCCTTATGTACTTTTTCTTTTCCTCCTTTTTTTTGATATATATTGTACATATCTATATTTATATATATCAGTTCCTTCTGTACATACAATATGCATTTCCTTTCCTCCTTTTTTGATTCTAAAGGCAAAGGCACTTACAGCTTGTCAAAAAGGTGGGAATGTGAGGACTGTATCTCCTCCATCATCTTTTCCCATTTCTCCTTCAACATTTCTAGAGCCATGTGCTCCAGTGATATTCTTACATGTGTATCATAGATGTTGTCTACTACAGACATCTTGGGGGTTGCAATAAGATTCCTTGCATGAGAAATTTGCTGTTGTAAAATTGTAAGATTAGGTAGAATATGTGCCTGTAGTTCAGTAATCTCACCTCTGAGTTGTGTTTTAGCATCCCATATTTCTTGTCTTAGCTTGTTTGCCTCTATGACCTTGTCATGATGCACCTTTATACTGTATGCATGTGAGGTTAGGCTTTGTGCACTGGTGGTGACATTATGATCTATCTCTTCTAGTTTGTCACTATTTTCCTTTGCAAATTTCTCAAGTGTGCACATATTTTGAACTAAGGTGATTGCTTTAGCAATCATTGGCTCTAATTCATCAGTGAGTTCAGAGAGCTTTAATTTGTTCAATGTCACTTCTTGGCTGATTTTATCAATTAACTTGTATTGATATTTCTTCTCTTCTTGTTCTTCCATAGCTTGCTCTGCATCTATACTTTACTTTATGATGGCATCGGTAAGAACAACAATTTGTTCCTTAACTATAGCATTTGCTTCAATTTTTACTTCAGGAACAAGTTGTTGGAGAATGTCTCTTGCCTTGTTGAGTGCCATTGTTTCTCTGTGTCCTTGTATCATTTTATTTTGAATGGCTTTTCTCTGACAAAGCACTCCAAACTCTTGAAGTTTGTCACTGTCCAAAGTGGTAATATCCCAGTTTGGAACTTCTATGATTTCATCCAGTGTGACAGCCAAGATGTATTTCTTAACTATTTTCTTCTTTTTCTTCTTTGGCTGGGTGGTAGATTGATGTACTACCATCTCTAAAGCATGATATTGGGTTGATTTTGTAGGTGAGGGTCAAGAGGATGAGGCGTCCTTGTGTATCTGTTCTTAATCTACCAGCTAGTTTGGTAAAGATGTCTCCTCATTTGCCTTGGGTGTATCAATAGATATGTTTTCTTTGATTTTTGTCCCTTCATCCTACTTGAATCCTTCACTTTTCTCTTTTTCCTCAACCTCTCTCAATGTATCATCAGTTTTGTCATCTGCCTCTTTATTTTGATCTTTTGATACATCTTGTTGATCATCGGTTACATCTTTCATTTCTATATCTGTCTCCTTTTGAGTGTTAGATGCAACTTTTTTTCCATCGGTACCCATATCCTTGGGTATATAATCATCTTTCTTAGATGATTTATCTTGACTAGACTGAATATCAATAGCATCTATTAATATATTCATATTTGTCAGTTTATTGACTATTGCATTGTCAATAGTTATGTCCTATTCGTCAGTATTGCCCTTTGCAGCATTGATGTCTTCATCTTTTTGAACTTCTACTGTAGGGTCTTGTCCTTTAGTGGTATTGAAAATATTGTCTAACCATGATTAATCATTTATATCAACATCTAAGTTACCTTTTATTGACAATTCTTCTTTGGTAACTTCTTCATCCTCTAAGTTGATGTGGATGGGGCTTGCTGGTTCTTGATCATTTTCACCATCCTTTGGCCAGTCTTCATCTATAATGTCAGTCTATTTTTGGCCTGTTATTTGTACCTCTTCACTATCTAACTCAACTGTTGAGTTATCTATTTTAGTGACTTTATCCTTCTCATGACTGTTCTTCTCATCAAGATTGAGTATCTCACTCCATATCTTATGCGTGTCTTATTCAAGCTCTATAAGCTTCTCTTTAAGAAATTTATAAGCTCTCAACTTGGGTGAGAAACTTTTTGAATATTTATCCATGAATTCATTTATTTCTTCTCTCGTTGATTCAGGAGGCATAAGAGAGACCAACACTCTTTCTCTTATTCTCTTCTCCTTATGAAGTGAAAAAGTGAATCTAGAAGAAATTCTATCTAATAGTTCTTGTGGTACATCTTGGGTAGTGAAATTTAGTGGGACATAGTGAAATGTAGTGGGACATAGTAGTGTCTGCACATCTTAGCAATAAGTGCATCTTCAATCTTATTCTATTCTACAGTATCCCATCTTAACCATTTCCTAATCTTAGGATGTGCAACAGATGTAGCTTCAAAAATGTTCTTACATATTTCATCAATGTCTTCAGTGGGTGATGTAACCTTTGCTGTCACCTTTGCTTGTTTCATAGTGTTAGGTTCATCCATAGATGAATCCTCTAAGTCCTCATCAATCTAAACATATTTCCTTCTTTTGGAAGGTACCCTAGCTGGTTGTTTTGCCTTTTGTGTGTCATGTTTCCTCTTATACACCTTCCCTTTTACCATGGGAGAAGGAATTGCATCCTTTGTTGTTTGACTTCTTGTTCTAGACTTCTTAGGTGGAGGAGGAGGTGGTGAATCAGACTTCTCTTCCTCTAATTCTTGTTTCTCTTTTGTATCACCGATGGGAAGCTATTCCTAAGTGAGTTCCTCCTTACTTTGTTGTTCCTATTCACCTTCTACTTCTTCTTCTCCTTCAGAAGATATTTTTAGATTCTTTTTCAGATTCTTCACCATTCTTTTTGACTGTTTTACAGCCTTCTTGACAACAAGATTTGTTTTTATCTTTAGTTTGGCCTCTTCATAGGTACCAAATCTTAGTTGTTTGTTGTCTATTGGTTCATTCAATAGTGCCTTAATGCACTCATTGGCTAATCCTATTTTGATTTCATAATCCAATTTTGAAATCCATGATTTCCTTGGAACTACTACTTGTATGTAAGTGAAATTAGTATCTACCATGAAAAATATTTCTTCATGGTGTTCCTCTATCAGATTCTCAAGAATCCTAGTTCTTGCTTGTAGCATTTCCTTAATGGTTTTGAAATATTCATGCATTACATTATCAAAATCTGTTCCTAGTGATTCTATGAATTCACCTATTTGAATGGTTATGGGTCTGCTTGTGTCCCATGTAACTTTTCCAATGGAAGGAAAGTATTCTTCAAAATAAAAGAATATGCACATTATGAGGGAACCAAAATTACATGTGTTTGTCCTTGAAGACCTTATTGCGCATATGTTCTCCTCAAATTGATTCAACAGGATCTCTGCCAGATCCATCTTCTTCCCCTGTTTGATAATCTTGTATGCTGTGCTCATAGAAGTACCAGATATGTTGTTCATTCGGCTTGCTTGGAATATCTTGTATCCAAAAACACATGCTGCAAACTTCAGCTCTACGTCAGTAATGGTGTTGACCTTTAGTGCCCTTTTATCTGATTTAGCACCAGTTAGTCTTTCAAATTTTGCTAGAGATGGATGTTTGTGAGCCTATGGTTTATCGGTTGTAGGATAACCATTAATCATGTGTATAACATCTTTTTTTATTGCCTTTGGCTTGTTTATCCATAGAGTTTTGTTGTGGACTCTGCTAAGAACAATCTTTATCAGTTCCATTTTGAAAACCTTGGGAAAATGCAATGCATTTGTGAGTCCCTTTACCTCCAAGTGTTTGTGCTCTTCTTTGAGCTTTCCAGCATCATCACATAATGCCCTATAAGCATTATCTAGGTCTAGATCTCCTATCTCTGAGATTTTGTAGTGAATATAGGACCTTACGTCCTCTACCAGTAAAACCCTAGGTGGCATTCAGGAGAATGCTCCAGAATCATCAGGTTGTGAAGCTATTTCAAGGTGTAGCTTGTATTTAGGCTCAACACATGCGCCTCTCCTAACAAGCTTGAAGGGTTTGTTCTTATCTTCCTTAATTTTCTCAACTCTAGAAGTCGATGCCATCGCGTTGCAAAAATTTAGGGCTTTTCATAAATAAAGACAGTGCGGTCGGTGAGTATGATTACTTATGGATTCTTTGTGCTTTCCTGTGAATGTGAATTCTTTTGAGTCAGATTGATTCTTGCTGGGTCACTCTCCAAATTTCCCTCAAATTGGTCTGGTCTACTCTGCTCTGCTCAAAAATTGCGGGTGCAAAAATGAGTTTACCCGTCAGGCTTTTATAACCTCTTTGTACCCTAAGTTATCATTAATGCTTACCAACTCGTCAGTTTATGAAGACTAATTTCATTGATAAAGACATTCATAACATCTTCGGTGTTTGTGCTAAGTGTCAGGGTAGCTAGTGGTTTTGGAGACTTCACCGATGATTATCGGTGAGGTTGCGAAGATAGCTTTTGTTGATTCAACATTCACCAATATCCGTTTGTTTACACTTAGCTTGTGTAATGACCGATACATTCCGGTAAGTAATGCTAAATTTTCTGTGTCTGTTCACCGATGCAAATTGTGCCCAATAACTGATGGTTGGTTTTCAATAGTTTAGAAAATAACAATATATTGCATCTTTATTCATGCCTATATTACAATATAAACTAGTGTAATGGAACCGATGCATAGTAAAACTTGTTATAATGCAGTTCCATACTTACTTGTGCAATTTAGTTGGATGTAGTGATGTCACCAGATCCATTGGATGAGGTGGCACCATTTGTATTACTTGTTCCAGCACCTTCAGTGTTTGTGGCTTTTACCCACATCTTATTTCTCATTCTCTTGATTTCATCAATGGCATTTCCATTGGGATGTGTACTTGTGTCTGTCAGTCGGTCTTTGCAATCTTTTATTACATGTCCAACATTATGACAATGTAAACATGCCATACCTAGATTGGTCCAACCTCTTGACCTTCTGGTCCATTTTATCATACAATTGGTAGCAATATGACCATACCTTCCACATGATGTATAGTTTACCCATGTGTTATAGTCCCAAACATATGAGTTACCTACTCTTTTTTCTTTGTAGCTTTTATTAGTTTCCTTTGGTGTCCATTCCTTGTTCTTTTTCCAGGATTCCTTATGTGTATGCCCATTCATCTTGCATGTAGGACAGTACTTTTCCATATAGGTTTTTCTCTTTGGAGTTGTCACTTTGGATCTGCACTCATGTTCCTTGTGTCCTTTCTTTTGACATTTATAACAATTACCAATAAAAGTAAATTGTGCTTGAGAAATACCTTTCATTTTGCTTCTGTAGATGTTTGAGGTGTGGCCTGGTTTTCCACAGTGATTTCATGATAGCTTCTTGGATCTTGGGGTTGTGAAAGCATTCCTCTAATCTAGTTGATTAGAAGATTCACCATTCTTGTTGTACCCTAATCATGTGTAGTTGGTGACTCTTCTTTTTCCATCAAGAAAATCATCCATCCTTTTGTTGCTATCCTCAGCCTTTTTGATCAATTCATTGTGTTGATTCTAGACTTTGATTTCATGCTTCAATTTTTTGTTCTCTTCTCTTAGCTCATCTATGATCTGTATTCTTTCAATGAGTTCTATATTTAATCTATTTGCTTCCTGACTCATAATAATTATCTGGTTTGTAACCTTATGGTGATGCTTAGTGAGTCTTTGAATCTGTGATTCTTTCTCTTGTAGCTTCTCTGTAATTTTCCTCCTATCATAAATGGCTAGTGTTCTTTAATTTTCAGCTTTTCTTACATCATTCATGACATCAATCATTTTCACCATTTAAGTCTCTTGACCAATTTGCAGCATCTTGATTTGATCTATCAGATGTAGATTGATCTCTTATAGAATTTTAATATCTTCAACTAATGCGTCTGAAGCTTTTCTCATTGATGATTCCGTTGTTTCAAAGTAATCTATTATATCCAATTCTTTGTAGTCTTTCTCATTCAGTCTGGTTTCCATAATCTTTCTTTCATTAATAAATTTTCTCAGTTTTATTTTCGCCTTCTTATACTGCTCATAGTTTATTTGCATCTGTAACTGCTCATTCTCAATAGTCATGTCCAGTCTAAACTTGTCCATTGCTCCGATCTTTTCTCTCAAGTCTTTAAGATTTTCAAGAAAGAGACTTAGCTCTGATACCAATTGTTGGAATTATATTGGAATGATGTACTGAGAGGGGAGGGGTGAATCAGTACCTCTAAAACTTTTCTTGGTTAGCCCATTAACCCTTAATCATCAGTTTGTAAATGATCTTATCTAACTATTCATCGTTCTTTATGTATATGCAATCATATCATAAGTTCTTTTAGTATGTAACCATAATAGAAACATTCATGAAAATAGATAACACATAACTCAAGATATGATATCGCAGAAAACTCCTATTAGGAAGTAAAAACTGCAGTGGGGATTGTTACCCATAAGACTTCACTATCTACAGATAAGAAGGGGCCAGTTAAGGCTTACAATTGGTCACTTTTGATGACCTACCCTGTTAGGAGTATTACAGTGGAGACCTGTTAAGATCTACTTCGTTTGAAGCTTTAGCAACATTGTTAAGTGTGCACTTTGTTAAGAGATTTGTAAAGAACTATTAAGTCCACCTACAAAAGGATTTTAGCTGTGATGCACTTGTTAGAATTCAACTACATAAGTCTTTGATTTGATGATGTATGTAATCTCTAATTGCTGATAACAGGTCCTATTAAGCTTCATACATATAAGTAATCATCCTTCCATGACTGAATAATACCTTTATCTGCTCGTTGGTAGCCTCTGTGTGTTCTTGACAACTGATATGATCTATTTCTAAACTTTGCATGAATTTTGCCTTCTGCTCCTTAGATGCTCTTCGTGGCTATCAACAATAATGAATTCATAACTCACAATTGAGTTGAAAATCTATTTATAATAACGCTTTGCAAGTTAACTCTAGATCCAAGGTTTACAACTTGACCTTTATCTTTAGTTAGATATGTTTTAGATCCATTAGGATGCTTTAAAAAATTTACATAAAGCTTTCTTGACCCTCAAGTTATGATTTAAAACAAATTAAAACTCTATAAATAGAATTACATTTCTTTATCTGACGTGTAAAACTCAGATCCATAATTTGCGGGTTATCTAACTGACTGTCGGTTCTGATGGTTGGTTTTCTTGGTCGTCGGTGTTCCTTTCTTGAACTGGTCATTAGGTATGCCTTTTCTATTCCGTCAGTTTTTTCTCAAAACTATGTCGTTGGTGATGCTTGTAGTCGCCAGTGATGCTTGTCAATTCCATACTTAGCATTTTTCATGACCTTCGTGTTCTGTCGGGTATGCTCATTGTTTGCCGGTAATACTTGTAGCCTGCCGGTGATCTCTATAGTCTGTTAGTGATCTCTGTCAATATTTTTCACTAAGTGTACTAATGGAAAAATTAATGTCATCAATCTCCCCCTTTGACATTAGTATCAAAAAAGGAGGAAAGGAAATGTATATTGTATGTACAGAAGGAATAGATATATATATTGTATGAGTTACCTACTCTTGTTGGTTTGTAGCTTTTATCAGTTTCTTTTGGTGTCCATGCCTTATTGTTCTTTTTTCAGCATTCCTTATGTGTATGCCCATTCATCTTGCATGTAGGACATTACTTGTTCATATAGGTTTTTCTCTTTAGATTTGTCACTTTGGATCTGCACTCATGTGCCTTGTGTCCTTTCTTTTGACATTTATAACAATTACCTAGATTTTCAGAAAAGAATGAGCTGGAAAGAAGAAAAGAACCAGAGGACTACGACAAGTTTGTATACTATGAAGAACCCAACACTCTACCCGAGAAACAGTGCTTAATTCCAGAACAACAGAATGTTACAACCGACGGTCAGACTGTTGTTACCGATGGTTAGGATAATAATCAGAATAATGTGCAAGGTGATGAAGAATAGAATGAAGATCAAAATAATGATCAAGCTGATACACAAAGAGTTGTACTTGTACTTGCAAGATATGTAAGAAGGAACCATCCATAGATCCAAATCATAGGAGATAAGAAAGCTGGTACAAGAACAAGAAGTAAGTCTTTAACCTCAAATTGTTTAATTTGTGAGTTTGAGCCAAAATGTGTCAATGCTGCACTAGATAATGAGGAATGGATAAGTTCTATGAATGATGAGATTAAACAGATTGAGAATAATAAGACATGGTCACTTGTGCAAAGACCAGATGACAATAATGTCATTGGTACAAAATGGATATTCAGGAATAATTTGAATGAGAATGGAGAAGTCACAAGAAACAAAGCAAGACTAGTATGCAAGGGGTATGCACAAGAAGAAGGTATAGACTATGGAGAGACCTTTGCACCCATTTCTAGGCTAGAAGGAGTAAGAATAATACTTTATTATGCTGCATTTAAAGGATTCAAAGTATATCAAATGGATGTCAAGTCAGCATTCATAAATGGAATACTTGAAGAAGAGGTATACATTGAGCAACCAGAGGGGTTTGTCGATCCAGACAAGAGAAACATGGTATGAATACTTCACAAAGCCTTCTATGAATTGAAACAAGCTCCTATAGCTTGGTATGAATGACTTCATTCCTATCTTATAAGTATTGGATTTGTAAGGATTAGTGAAAACAATAATCTTTATTTGAAGGAAGATATTGATACTAACACTTTGATTGCTGAAATATTTGTTGATGAAATCATATTTGGAGGCAATGATATGCTATGAAAATCATTTGCTAATGAGATGAGAAAAGAGTTTGAGATGTCTATTTTTTGAGAGATCAAGTTCTTTCTTGGTCTACAGATCATTCAACAAAGTGAAGGTATTTTCATTACACAGTCCAAATACATCAGAGAGGTACTAAAAATATTCAAGATGGAAGATTCCAAACTAGTTGGAACACCGATGGCTACTGGATGTAAGTTAACAAAGGAGGACAAGACAAGAGAGGCAAATCAAACTTTGTATAGATCAATGATTGGAAAACTCATGTATATTGTACACACTAGACCAGATATTGCACATGCAGTAGGAATTGTTGCTAGATTTTTTGCTAACCCCAGGGAATCACATATGACTACTGTGAAAAGAATTCTAAGATATCTGAAGAACACTGAGGAATTTGGCTTATGGTATAGAAGAGAAGGAAAATTTGAACTTAAGGTGTTTACTGATGCTGATTAGGCAGGAAATATTGATGACCAAAAGAGCACAACTAGAGGAGAATTCTTTATGGTTGACAGACTTGTCACATGGATTAGCAAGAAGTAAGGATGCATCTCTTAGTCTACTGCAGAAGCAGAGTATGTTTCTACTGCTGCAAATTGCTCAAATATTGCATGGATCAAATAGTTGTTGGAAGATATGCATATGAAGATCTCATAACCAGTAATTATCTATTGTGATAACACTAGTGCAATAAACATTTCCAAGAATCCAATCATGCATACAAGGACTAAACACATTGTCATCAAGTATCATTATTTGAGAGAACAAGTTCAAGAAAAAGAGGTGATACTTGAGTATGTGCAATCAAAAGAATAATTAGTTGATATCTTCACCAAGCCACTTCCCAAGGATACATTTGAGTACTTGAGAAAGAGACTAGGGGTCAAACCCTTGTCTACCAATCAGTAATATGAATGAAGGCTGCATCAACCTACATATTATCAGAATATCATTCATGTTGATGCAAGCAAAGAGATGAACTTCAAAGATACATCTATATACAGACAGATATATACCAGAACTAAGCACCAGAGCATAAAGTTGTATTGCTAATGGATAAGGGGAATTCAAGGAATATATTATGGATGGAGAAAAAAGATTGTTTGACATAAATGTCAGATATCTGTGAGATATTTGTTTGGCATTATTGTCAAAGGGAAAGAGATTATCCATATTATCACATTCTTTTGAAAATAGAGAGATATTATCCATTATCAGATTACTTCAACAAGGACAGATTATATCCAAAGGGAGAGAAAGTTTTATAAAATATTACACAAAGGGAGAGTTGCTGAAAAGAGAAAAAGACATCACAATTGAGAGAACAGTCAAAGGAGAGAAATTGACACAAGAAGAGGAATCAACACATCAGAAGACAAGGAGCTACAGGAATCAAATCCAAGATAAAACAAAGCTTGCCAGAGTTCAGACATTTATCGGTTATCAGAACAAAAAGATTGGTAGTTCGATGAATCTCAACTATTGTATTTCATATTGTATTAGAAATAGTATAGTGTGATAATATAGTATGTTCCCATCAATGCCAAAGGGAGAGATTGATGACATGTAGCTAATTGAATGTTTGACAATGTTAAGTTGAAGATAATGCAAGGCATTAAACAGTTAATGGTTTGTATTTTCATTAATGTCAACTTGATATCATCTGTATGGTCATGTACATAATGCCAAAGACTTTAGAGAATCAATGGAACAAAGGTTATGCTTTTAGAAATGCATAAAAGTCAATTATTCACTAAGTGGAAAATAACACTGATGGAGTGCACACCATTGGTAAATGCAAAGAAGAAAAGTCATAGTGATACCCGATGAGTAGAAGACAGTGTTTCCCGACAAAAAAAACCACAAGATGCCCGACGAGTTGAAAATAGAGTTGTGCGATGAGTAAAAATCCAATGATGCCTGACAGATGGAGATCCTGAAGCTAACTAGAGTCACACCGACAGAACTGTCAGTTGTCACTGATAACTAACTGAAGAGTTGATAGACGGAACAAAGAGTTTAGAAAATGACAAAATATCTAGCTAGAAAGAGCTAAAGATAGATTTAACTGGTTATTTTCTTTGTTTTATTTGACCAGAGTTAAGTAATTGATTTAAAGAAGATTTGTACAGTTGGCAAGGAGATAACTATGAGATAAATCAAGAGTTATGCTTTAAATCAAATTGGCTGGATTATTTTTCACGCCAAGAATCAAGAATCAAGAAATAGTGAATATCATGTCTATATAAGAGACAAGCTTAATTTATTTTCGTATCACATGAAAAGGGGATTAAGGGTAGTGAATAGAAAGAGGATGTTGAAGAAAAATTGATGAAGAATAACTTCATATAGTCTTGATCAATCAAGTTGAAGGAGGGATAAATAATTCTGCAGACACTGATGAATAGTGAAGCACAGCATCACAGAGAAGAAAGTGTGGAGCACAAAGAATTGAATTGATACATTGATCAGAGAGGTAATGTACTTAAATAGATCTAAAAATATACAATTCAAAGTTGCATTAGTAATAGGTCATAGTGTTTTAGTTTAACCATTGAAGCATCAAGTCTCTTAACAGAGTAATACTTAATAGTCTTCTATATATTGAGGTACATCCCAAGGAGTTCCAAAAAGGTTGATTCATCAAAGTAGCATTGGACTTTACCGATACCTATTGATAGTCTAAGAAAGAGGCTAATTCAAGGATGGTAGCAATAGATGCCCGATACTAAGTGACAACCTCTATGTATAAAATCCTCTAACAAGGTCACACTTAATAGTGTGTTTGTAACCTTTAACAGGGTTGGCTCCTAACGGGGTTCACTTCAGAAGAGTGAAAATTTGGGGTACCGGTCCCAGTGGTTTTTCCCTTAATAGGGTTTCCACATTAAAAATTCAAGTGTTATGTGTGTATGATTCATTTATTTATTGTTTTGTATCTGACATAGTTAACACTGGGTTGATCAGTATACTCTACTGATTTACTGAGTTTCGGAAAATAGTTATACTGCTTATCAGTAATCAAGGAGAATAAGGAAAAACAAGGAAAATCGACAGACAGTTAATCATTATAAGTATTTCATGACATGCATCTTTTCAGGACTTAATAATCAGAGGTTTATTTGATTGGTGGTTAAATATTTTAAGGATAAATTTTTGAGGCCACTGATTCACCCCCCCTCTCAGTTATTACTAATATTTAGTACTATTTTTTTTCACTATTTGAATGTATTTTTCCCTTCTTGTTTTGAAACTTCAATACCATGTTTTGTCCCCCATATAGTATTCATTTCATTGTTTTTGTGTCTTAATGATGCTTATACAATCATGACTATATCTCAATGCTTGCAAGATCACTATATCTATGAAGCATTGTCTCTCATATGTATTGAATATTCTTTTTTCATTAAATAATAAATTTTCCCTTAAAAGATAGTAAATGAAACCCTCTTACTCTTGTACTAATATTTCTATTCTCATGAGGAATATGTCATCATCTCTACTAAAAATTAGATCATAGGTTCCCCCGATTCTTATTGCTTTATGCTTCCCCTGAGCATTGAGTTAGCATGAGATCTTTTTCTATATGGAAGACTACAATGTCTTGTAATAGATTAATGTTATTTATAAAACCATGTAATTGTTCTCTTTTATTGATTTTATTGCTGTGATTTTTTTATGATACTCTACCTGAGATTTTTCTTCGAACACTAACATAAATATTCCATCTATCTTTGCATGAAAAAAATTGTTTTGACATTATATGGTTTCCACTGAATGTTTAATAGCACTATGTCAGTGTGACTTGATGTGATGGTGTATCCATGCCTTTCATTGGATTTACTATTATATTCATTGTCTTTGATCATGACACTCACTATTTAATTCTTTTATCATGAGGATGATTGCATTTTATGACTTGACACTATGAACTAGTGATATTATGAGATAGATACTTACTTGCCTTGAATGTTTTCCTGATACCAAAAGGAAAATACATTTTGTATTACTTTTTATTGTCACTCTTTGACTGATCAGTTGAAGTGACTATGAAATCTTTGATATCAAATGATACTATTAAATGCAATCACTTTACTATTAATGCATTTCTCCTATAGTATTTGATTCCATTATTTTGTATTTTATACCCAATTGATGCTCATGTCCATTTCTATGTCATGTAGCTATTAGTAATAACTGAGAGGGGGGGGGGTGAATCAGTGGCCTCAAAAATTAATCCTTAAATCAACCCTTCAACTCTTATAACCACTAATTATTTCTTAAGTTATCTTCTATCTTGTAAGATGAATGCCTTGAATAACTTATATCAATTTACTACTTGCCGGATTACTCTATTAAACCTTCTTCTTAATGTTTACCGATAAGTAGTCATCTATTTAATGAAATACAGTAAATATGCAAAGTATACCGTTATATCCCGAATGATTTATGTAAGATACAAAATAGTAAAGAAATGAATCATACACACATAACACATGGATTTTAACATGGAAACCCTGTTAAGGGAAAAACCGCTGGGACCAGTACCCCAAATTTTCACTCTTCTGAAGTGAGCCCTATTAAGAGCCAACCCTGTTAAAGGTTACAAACACACTATTAGGTGTGACCTTGTTAGAGGATTTTATAAAAAGAGGTTGTCACTTAGTATCGGGAATCTAATGTTGCCATCCTTGAATCAGCCTCTCTCTTAGACTGTCAATAGACATCAGACATATCCAATGCTACTTTCATGAATCAACCTTTTTGTCACTCCTTGATATGTACCTTAATATATAGAAGACTATTAAGTCCTTCTCTGTTAAGAGACTTGATGCTTCAATGGTTAAACTAAAACACTATGAACTGTTTCTAATGCAACTTTAAATTGTAGATTTTTATATCTATTTAAGTATGTTACCTCTTTGATCAATGTATCAATTCAATTCTTTGTTCTCTACACTTTCTGCTCTGTGCTACTGTGCTCACTATTTGTCGGTGTCTGCAGAATTCCTTATCTCTCCTTTTAGCTTGATTGATTAGGACTATATGAAGTAGTTCTTCATCAATTTCTCTTCAGCATCCTCTTTCTATTCATTCCCCTTAATCCCCTTTTCATGCATTGCAAAAATAAATTAAGCTCATCTCTGATATTGACATGATATTCATTATTTCTTGATTATTGATTCTTAGCGTGAAAAACAATCCAATCAATTAGATTTAAAGCAAAACTCTTGATTTGTCTCGTAGATATCTTCTTTCCAACTGTACAAATCAGCTTTAAATCAATCACTTATCTTTGGTCAAATAAAACAAACTAGACAACCAGTTAAGTCCTTATTTAGCTCTTCCAGCTAGATATTTTGTCATTTTCTAAACTCTCTATTCTGTCGGTCACCATTGTAGTTAGTTGTCAGTGACAACTGACAGTTTCATCGGTGAGACTCCAGTTAGCTTCGTGATCTCCATCTTTTGGGAATCATTGGAATTTTACTCGTCGAGCAACACTGTGGCTTTTCTTCGTTGGGAAACACTATCTTCTAATTTTCGTGTATCACTGTGACTGTTCCTCTTTGCTTTTACTGAAGGTGTGCACTCGGTCAGTGTTGTTTGTCACTCTGTGAATACTTGACTTTTATGTATTACTGAAAGCATAACCTTGATTCTTTTGGTTCTCTGAAGTATTTTGGTTTATTTATATGACCGTATAGATGATATCAAGTTGACATCAATGACAATACAAATCATTTACTAATTTAATGCCTTGCATTATCTTCAACTTAACATTGTCAAACATTTAATCAGTTACATGTCATCAATCTCTTCCTTTGGAATTGATGGAAACATACTATATTATCACACTATACTATTTCTAATACAATATGAAATACAATAGTTGAGTTTCATCAAACTACCATTCTTTTGTTTTGATAACTGATAAATGTCTGACCATCGGTAAGCTCTATTTTTAGCTTAGATTTGATTCTTGCAGCTTTATTCTAATATGTTGTGTCCTCTCCTTGTGTAAATTTATTTCCCTTGACTTTTCTTCTCTTTTGATGTCTTTCTCTCTTGTCTGCAACTCTCCCTTTGTATAATCTTTTCATACAATTTATCTCCCTAAGGATAAAATTTCTCCCTGTTGGAGTAATGTGCTAATAGATACTTTTTCCTTCTTTCCATAAGAATGTGTGATAATATGGATAATTTATCTCCCTTTGATAACAATGCCAAACAAATATCTTACAAATATCTGACATTAATGTCAAACTATAATTTCTCTCCATCCATAATATATTCCTTGAATTTCCCTTATCCATCAGCAATACAACAATATGTTTTGGTGCTTGGTTCTGATATATACCTGTCTATATATAGATGTATCTTTGAAATTCATCTTTTTGCTAGCATCAACATGAATGACATTCTGATAATATGTAGGTTTATGCAGCCTTCATTCTTTTACTAACTGGTAGACAAGGGTTTGACCCCTAGTCTCTTTCTCAAGTACTCAAATGTATCCTTGGGCAGTGGCTTGGTGAAGCTATCAGCTAATTGTTCTTTTGATTGCACATACTCAAGTATCACATCTTTTTCTTGAACTTGTTCTCTCAAATAATGATACTTGATGGCAATGTGTTTAGTTTTTGCATGCATGACTGGATTCTTGGAAATTTTTATTGCGCTGGTGTTATAACAATAGATAATTACTAGTTCTAAGATCTTCATATGCATACCTTCCAGTAACTGTTTGATCCATGCAATATTTGAGTAATTTGCAGCAGTAGAAACATACTCTGCTTCTGTAGTAGACTGAGAGATGCATCCTTTATTCTTGCTAATCCATGTGACAAGTCTCTCACCTATAAAGAATTTTCCTCTAGTTGTGCTCTTACAGTCATCAAGATTTCCAGCCCAATCAGCGTCGGTAAATACTTAAGTTAAAATTTTCCTTCTCTTCTGTACCATAAGACAAATTCCTTAGTGTTCTTCACATATCTTAGAATTCTTTTCACAGTAGTCATATGTGATTCCCTGGGGTTAGCAGAAAATATAGCAACAATTCCCACTCCATGTGCAATATCTGGTCTAGTGTGTACAACATACATGAGTTTTCCAATCATTGATCTGTACAAAGTCTGATTTACCTCTGTTGTCTTTTTCTCCTTTGTCAACTTACATCCAGTATCCATTGGTGTTCCAACTGGTTTGGATTCTTCCATCTTGAATATTTTTCAGGACCTCTTTAATGTATTTGGACTGTGTAATGAAAATACCTTCACATTTTTGCATGATCTGTAGACCAAGAAAGAACTTGATCTCTCCAAACATAGACATCTCAAACTCTTTGCTCATCTCATTAGCAAATGATTTTCATAGCATATCATTGCCTCCAAATATGATGTCATCAACA
>MU227421.1:1463885-1476276 GCA_018584345.1 Thuja plicata
TGTCATCAACAAATATTTCAGCAATCAAAGTGTTAGCATCAGTATCTTCCTTCAAATAAAGATTACTATTTTCTCTAGTCCTTACAAATCCAATACTTATAAGATAGGAATGAAGTCATTCATACCAGGCTCTAGGAGATTATTTCAATCCATACAAGGCTTTATGAAGTCTACATACCATGTTTCTTTTGTCTAGATCTACAAACCCTTCTGGTTGTTCAATGTATACCTCTTCTTCAAGTATTCCATTTAGGAATGCAGACTTGACATCCATTTGATATACCTTGAATCTTTTATATGTAGCATAAGAAAGTAATATTCTCACTCTTTCTAGCCTAGAAACAGGTGCAAAGGTCTCTCCATAGTCAATTCCTTCTTCTTGTGCATACCCCTTGCATACTAGTCTTTCTTTATTCCTTGTGACTTCTCCATTCTCATTCAGCTTATTCCCGAATATCCATTTTGTATCGATGACATTCTTGTCATCTGGTCTTGGCACAAGTGACCATGTTTTGCTTTTGTCAATCTCATCATTCATAACACTTATCCATTCTTCATTATCAAGTGCAGCATTGACAGATTTTGGCTCAAACTCACAAATTAAACAATTTGAGTTTAAGGACTTACTTCTTGTTCTTGTACCATCTTTCTTGTCTCCTATGATCTGGATCTCTGGATGGTTCCTTCTTACATATCTTGCAATTATAGGTTTAGCTCTTTGTATATCAGCTTGATCATTATTTTTTCCTTCATTTTGTTCTTCATCACCTTGCACATTATTTTGATCATGATCCTGACCGTCGGTATTTGTAGCCTGACCGTTGGTTGCAACATTTTATTGTTCTAGATTTAAGCACTGTTGATTGGGAGCTCCACATTGTTGGTAGGGTAGGGTGTCATATTTCTCATTGTAAGTGAACTTATTATAGTCCTCTGGTTCTTTAGTGCTTTCATGTTCATTCTTCTCTACAAATTCATCTATCTTTACATTTGCACTTTCAATAATTTTGTTAGAGCCTTTGTTTAGAAATTTGTAAGCCTTGCTCTTGGTAGAAACCCTAGAAAAATTACTTCATCACTCTTGGAGTCAATTTTTCCATTTCTATCATCTTTTAAGATATAACATTGACTACCAAAAATTTTGAAATAACTTACATTGGGTGTGTATCCATACCATAGCTCATAAGGTGTCTTTCTTCAATTGTACTCAGTTCAAAGTGTAAACAAAATTACTGACAGCTTCCCTGCAGAATATTTGGGTGATTCCTTTCTCTATCATTAGTGTCCTTACATAGTCAACTATGGATCTATTCCTTCTTTCAACAATTCCATTTTGTTGTGGTGTCCTTGGTGTAGAGACCTATCTTTTGATTCCATGCTCATTACAAAAGTTAGTGAATTCATCGGATATAAATTCTCCTCCTCTATCTGATCTCAAACATTTTAGATCCTTACCACTTTGTTTCTCTACCATAGCCTTATACCATTTAAACATCTTAAATGCTTCTGATTTATCTTTTAGAAACATAATTGTCATCATTCTAGAGTAATCATAAACAAAGATAATAAAATATCTATCTCCATAGTAACTCTTTGTCCTCATAGGTCCACATAAATCAGTATGGACTAATTCTAGAATTGCATCAGATGTATGTGTTTTTCTTTTGAAACTAGACTTCGTAATTTTTCCTTTTTGACAATTCTTACACATGATATTGTTAGGCTTGATCATCATCGATAAGCCTCTGATATTTCTCTTTTTGCTAATTTTTATCATGTTGCCAAAGTTAACATGACACAATCTTTTGTGCCATAACCATATGTCTTCATTTTTAGCAATCAAACAAGTGGATTCAGTATCATTCAGATAGAATAAGTTACCTTTTATTATCTCACCGGTACTAATCAGATTTCCAGATTTGTTGAAGATCTTTGCCTTCTTATTTTCAAATGCTACTTTGTGACTTGAGTTATTTAGCTGAGAAACACTCAATAGATTATAATTCAATCCATTTACCCAATAAGCATTCTCACACTTTATCTGGTTATTCAACATTGTTATTCCTCTACCTTCAACTGGACAAGGTGTGCCATTACCCATTCTTACTGAACCACCTTTATAGTATTCAAAAGTCTCAAGCTTTTGCTTATCACTGGTCATATGATGAGTGCAGCCACTATCAATGATCCAAACATAATTTTTGCTAATTTTAGATATGAGAGTTGTTTCTACATACCTTTCTTCCTCATCATCTGAATCATCTTTTATACCCAAAAACACCATCTCAATGTCTTCATCAAATTTGGTGTCAGTATCATCGTCCTTTCATTTTGCTAGGTAACTGGCCTTCTTTCATTTGTCCTTATAGTCTCAAGTATCTATTTTTTTGACTGTCGGTAGCTTCTGTAATCACCTCTGTCAGACTTCTTCTCAAAAGATCTATCATTACTTCTGTCATCTTTTCTTCTATTAGTACATCTTGCAGCAAAGTATCTAATCTCTTTGCAATTAAAACAAACAAGTGGTAATTTACCTGTAATGCCCCGCTAGGGAACCCAAGAGAGATTAACCTAAAACATGATACTATGTGTGTTGAATATTTTTTTTTTAAAGTTAACATAAAGAGACATACATTAATGTGGAAGAAATTATCATTTATACAAATGTCTTACACTCACATAGATTATACGACTCAAGGGTTCCATGATGTTGAATTACTTAAAGCAAAACATAACTAACAATATAACAAAAGATTCTATTTGAATAAATAAAGAAAATACAACTTACATAACCATAATTACAATCCTCATGGATAACCATGAACTCAACATAAACTCACATCCATTGCACATGCTGTAGGGTATGTGGTAATCACTCTAATCTACTTAATATACAATCTCCAGATTAGGTATCACATGCGATACTCTAATACAAGATTTACAATAATGAAATTACATAATAAATGATGAAGTAACATAAAGTGCTCATCCACAAAGAACCATCAAGCACCTAGTACAAGGACGTCAAATCTCAATGGGTAAAGAATCACTACCACCCATTTGTGTGGAACCACAAAGGTCTACCCCACCGTGCTGAGGAGATAAAAATAGACCCCAATCGGATATCCAAAACCAATAAGAAATAACTACTAAGCAAGGGATCCTGATAGCTCTCTAATCTAAGTATACCATAACTCATAAAAGGTAAGACTCACTAATCCAGAGGTAACTGACACACGTAGGAAATCTAGACTGTGTAAAGGAAGGTGTCATCATGTACGTCTAACCCTTAAGTTAAGTCCTAGAAATCCCAATGGATTCCAACACCTAAGTGACCATACATAGAGCCAATGACCTCTCAAACTGACAAGGCCACTAACTATGCCAGAACCCACACCTCGTAAGGGGGCAAGCATTATCTCATCCTCCATCTTAGTCTTTACTAGCACTCAAGCATGGGTGAGGAGACACATATCTTATTAGTTCATTTTAATATCTCTCAGTATGTCTTTAGTTATCACTTATTAAGAAAACTCTACAATAAGCAATCCAGTAGTCACTTACAGACACAGAACATATTGCAAGCCACCCCCTACTACACATCTAGGTAACCTATCCTAGGCTCATAGATCCTAACAGATCTAGCATAGGTCATAACCCACAAGCATACCCCAAATTCAGTATCCCATACATCAGGAACAGTCACATTCAAGTACACAATCCGATAACAGAATGGAAAGGGTCACATGGTCAATTTAGGATAATAAAGCCCAAAAGCACACACACCAGAGAATAAATAGTAAACAAATCTCTAGGACTCATACCCAACCTCTGTAACACCCTAGGTCATCTAATGCCCCCATAATATCACATATACACAAAATAAAACCATAAGGATGCATAGAACAAAAACGTCTTAAAGGACTAAAAAATGAACTATAAACATGTAATCATTTATAGATAACTCAACTGAAAATATTACTTAATCCAGAATCTAATAAAACCCACAATTTATTAAATTCCATTAAACAACATTTCTAATTGCTAATCCGTAATACCCATATTATAAATCAACTTTAAAATTCATAAAATAAGTTACTTTCAGTTATTCACCATAACTTAATTAAATTTAACAACAAATATTTAAATAACTCATAATTAAAACATATTAATAAAACTTTATTAATAAATTAAATATTAATAAAGCATCTATTAATAACTAGATAAATGTATTTAATTAAACATTAAATCAGATATATAAATTAATCAATAAATATGTATACTAAATATAAAAAAATTAAACTAAATACATATACTAAATTAATAAATATATAAATTAATTTAAAAATTAAACTAAATTTCAAAAAGACCGATTATTAAAAAAAACATAAAAACAAATTAACAAATCATAATTTATAAGTTTTGTTTTTAACAAAACTTACAATGCAATTTAAGTGGGGGGCCCACGCGGGTTCCCTCCCCCTGCGCATGGCGCAGTCCTTATAAAGGACAAGGGGTAGGGGGGACCACCACCCACCCTCCCACATATACATAAAAGGTGGCAGCAGTCACGGGGAATGGTGGGGATGGGATCCAACCTTCCCCCTTCATTAATTTTTTTTTAAATTTTTTTTAAATTTTCCATTGACTGTGTCCCTTTTTTTAAAAAGATTTCCCCCCATCAATAAATTTTTTTTTTTTTTTTTAATTCGAAAAATACGGAAGGTTTAGAATGGGATTTATTTTATTTTTTGTTTATTTGTTTCCTCTTCTTTTCTAATGCAAATTCACTTTCGTCTTTTCTTGTTTTGTCTTTTCTTGGGCAATTTTTTTTTTTTACTAGTGAAAAAAATAATTGACTGTATAATTCCAGGGACCTTAACATTTTCGCATAATTTAATTTTTGAAAGGAATAGATTCTTATTCCTAGATTTATTTTTCTTTCTCCTATAGTCCAAACTATATAGCAAATTGATTTATTGATTTCTAAGAGTTCTAGAATGAATCTCTTCACGAAATTTTGCCAGCATAACGCTACAATTCTAAATTCATATAACATGGAAGAAATTTAGATCTAGGGGTTTTGTAAATACTCGAAAACATATAAACACTAACAAGTCATTTAAATGCAAAAATACCAAACATGCATCCACTCAACATTGAAAACCTCAAATTTACAAAATTGAAACAACATATAGCAACCAAAACCTACCTTGATTCCAATGCTAGAAACAGAGGAATGTGCCTTTGAAGATGATAGCAAATCTGAAACCCTTCAAGCACAATTTGACCATAGATCTAGAAATTACAAATCTCCAAGCACATACAAGCAAGAAACACCTGAAAACTCCAAAGCAACAAGCAACCACAACAATCCTCAATCCTTCAAAAATCTCAAATCACTAAGAGCTCTCCAAAATGCCAAAAACCTGTTATGAGGGAAATGAGAGGAGAATTCTCCTAAAGAGAATCAACTTCCCCTAATTGTGCAAACCCTCATGACAACTCCCCATTCAATCCCTAAAATAACTCAACTTGAAATTGAAAATAAATCCAAATTAAATAATTAAAATATTCTTTATTGCGACAACTCAACTTTGACTCCTAATATCCAGTTGAGATATTTGAATTTGAAAATACTTTTTCAACACATACATGCACATGTAATTAATAAAATATTAAATAAAATAGACTCAATATTTATGTCACAATATTACATGCAACCCAAATATTTAATTATTTAATTAATCATAAAAGCATATATACATTAATTTTCAATTAAATACTTAATTAAATCAAAATATTCAAATATTTTAATTTAATTAATTATCTAAAATAAACATAGGACATAATTAAATATTTAATTTAACTATAATCTATTAAATCATAAAACATGGAAAATCACTCAAAACCCAATAAATCACCTGAAAACACATACAAGTAAAACATACATACTCAGGGGAAAGGGTATTTGAATTCCTGTCAACTAGACAAATTTGGATAGGGTAGTCATACTGAAACTCATCCAACATTAGGACAATTAGGCTTAGTTTAGGGTTTCAGATCTGTATTTTACCTCCCCTCTTTACCATTGAGATGAATATTTATGGGCACGCTCACTCCTGCCAATTTAGGGAAGACGATGCCATGTACCTGCAATCCTATCACCAAAATAACATGCATGTACATACATAATATAATATTGCAAACAATGATAGGGATCAGTCGAACGTGTGTATCTCGCTGAGGCAAGTAACTATGTCTTCGTCCTCTACCACAACAACATGCAAACAAATACAATAAACATGATAACCATACACATACAAGTATGGGGTTAGTACATCATAATCAAAACATAAATCATGACATCATGATAATATCCATAACATCATAAGCAATAACCACCATCAACTGAAAGAATAATAGCTCTCATGAAAAGTAGCCTAAAACAATTCATCCAATCAACTGAAACTAATGCCTAAAAGATTACGACGTCATAAACTGAAAGCAAAATATGGGTGGGTATTACATCCACCCCCCTAGGATTAGGCTTACTCCTAGAAGCTTGAAACAAATAGGGATACAAATCCCATACACATGAAGCATCCTAATGAGTCACATAAGACTCAACGTATAGATCCCATAGGACCTTTCCTTGCTCTCTAGTTCAAATTCTAAGGGTCATTCCCCGCTACAAGAAACTGAAACCCAGCTGCAGGTCCTCTACCCACAGACTCAATCACAGGAGGATGATACACTAGAGGATGATAATTCAAGGCTGCATATACTCCATGAGATCTACCAACATTCCCAACTATAGGTTCGGAAGTCGCAGGTCTCTATTCAGAAAATTGAGAAGCACACTGTGGATAATTCACCACAATGTGGCCAAACTAACCATAGGTGAAATAAGCCCCTCTACTACCACCTCCTCTAAATGAAGGTGCACTAGACTACTAAAAACCATCTCTATTGATACTCTATTGTGTGCTCTGTGTAGGCTGACTAAACTGATTATGCCTGGTGCGTGAACCACCTCGAGAATCCCTATAGCGAGTACCACCACTCTAACTATGTGGTGGTGACACCTTCTCCTACGAGTTCTGATTACCTGCAAAGGAACCATGGGATCCCTTGAGGTTCCCAATCCCTCAAGACTGATTACCTCTAACCCTAGAATCAGATGCACCACCTATAGGAGCACCCGACCGACCTCCATGGCCTAATGCCAAATTAGCCTCCGCTAGAGTGGCTTTAATTACCGCAGCTCTTAGGTCTGTAGGCTCAAAGAGCTTTACGTCCCCTATGATGCGAGCATTAAGCCCTTGCACAAAGTGTTGTACCATCCTATCTATATCTAGTGTACTGCTTGAGCTCATAAAAATGATGCTTGTACTGCTCTACTGTCAATGTCAGTTGTCTAAGATTATGAAAATCATTGGCCCTCTTCTTCCTCCACTGATCAGATAGGAACCTCTCTCTAAAGTTCTTGAGAAAGAGTTCCCAAGTAATAGTGTCCATACAGAGACCTAGCTTCTCTTCCTCAATCTTCCACTAGATAGCCGTAAAATGTGTCAACTGTATCACGACATATCTCGCTTTAGTATTACTACTAAAGGGATGCATCACAAATACTCTATCCAAAGCTATCAACCAAGTCTCTGCCTCCAAACTAGATTCCTATCTAGGGAAAGGAACAACCTTTCCTCTCATCAGGTCTCTCATGTAGTTGGCTACAACCACTGCACGGTCCACTATAACTATCCTCCCATGAGGGCTCATGGATCTCTCCCTTTTTCTCTCTTCTCTCTAAGAGTGGTGGGATGCATCTTGCTCCACCCTGGCTCTCTCAGGGAGGTGATCTAGGATAGCCTGAAGAATCTGCCTAGTATTCAAACCCCTAGACTCATCCTGATTCTCTCTCCTCTACTCATCTCTGTCTTGATGTTGACTGCTCTCCTTCCTGACACTCATGGAGAAGCTATCCTACCTACCTCCCCCATGGGCACCAGACCTATCTCTACCATGGCCTCTAGTTGCTCTTGTCTGCGGCATAATTCTTGAAACAAATAGAGATAAATACAAATCCCACCACATAGCTTGAATCATAAACTAAAGAATGAATAAACCATAAAGAAATAATATGAAATTCAAATGTTGTATTTCTATGTTTTATTTTAAAATTTAAGCTAGACACAACCTAATGAGCGTACAATTTCTAGAGTTCCCAGTGTAGAAACTAGGGCTCTAATACCAAATGTAACACCCCGCTAGGGAACCCAAGAGAGATTAACCTAGAACATGATACTATGTGTGCTGAATAATTTTTTTTAAAGTTAACATAAAGAGACATACATTAATGCGGAAGCAATTACCATTTATACACATGTCTTACACTCACATAGATTACACGACTCAAGGGTTCTATGGCGTTGAATTACTTAAAGAAAAACACAACTAACAATTTAACAAAAGATTCCATTTGAATAGATAAAGAAAATACAACTTACATAACCATAATTACAATCCTCATGGATAACCATGAACCCACCATAAACTCACTTCCACTGCACATGCTGCAGGGTATGTGGTAATCACTCTAATCTACTTAATATACAATTTCTAGATTAGGTATCACATGCGATACTCTAATACAAGATTTACAATAATGAAATTACATAATAAATGATGAAGTAACATAAAGAGCTAATCCACAAAGAACCATCAAGCACCTGGTACAAGGATGTTGAATCTCAATGGGTAAAGAATCACTACCACCCATCCATGTGGAACCGTAAAGGTGCACCCCACCGTGTTGAGGAGATAACAACAGACCCCAATCAGATATCCAAAACCAATAAGAAATAACTACTAAGAAAGGGATCCTGATAACTCTCTAATCCAAGTATACCATAAGTCATAAAAGGTAAGACTCACTAATCCAGAGGCAATTGACACACATAGGAAATCTAGACTGTGTAAAGGAAGGTGTCATCATGTATGTCTAACCCTTATGTTAAGTCCTAGCAATCCCAATGGATTTTGGCACCTAAGTGATCGTACACGGACCCAATGACCTCTCAAACTGACAAGGCCACTAACTATGCCAGAACCTGCGCCTCGTAAATGGGAAAGCATTATCTCATCCTCCATCTCAATCTTTACTAGCACTCAAGCATGGGTGCGGAGAAAAATATCTTATTAGTTCATTTTAATATCTCTCAGTATGTCTCTAGTTATCACTTATTAAGAAAACTCTACAATAAGCAATCCAGTAGTCACTTATAGACACAGAACTTATTGCAAGCCACCCCTTACTACACATCTAGGTAACCTACCCTAGGATCATAGATCCTAACAGATCTAGCATAGGTCACAACCCACAAGCATACCCCAAATTCAGTATCTCATACATTAGGAATGGTCACATTCAGGTACACAATCAGATGACAGAATCGAAAGGGTCACATGGTCAATTTAGGATAATATAGCCCAAAAGCACACACACACTAGAGAATAAACAGTAAACAAATCTGTAGGACTCCTACCCAGCCTCTGTAACACCCTAGGTCATCTAATGACCCCATAATATCACATATACCTAAAAGAAAACTATATGGATGCATAGAACAAAAACGTCCTAAAGGACTGGAAAATGAACTATAAACATGTAATCATTTACAGATAACTCAACTGAAAATATTACTTAATCCAAAATCTAATAAAACCCACAATTTATTAAATTCCATTAAACAACATTCCTAATTGCTAATCCATAATACCAATATTATAAATCAACTTTAAAATTCATAAAATAAGTTACTTTCAATTACTCACCATAACTTAATTAAAATTAACAGCAAATATTTAAATAACTCATAATTAAAACATATTAATAAAACTTTACTAACAAATTAAATATTAATAAAGCATCTATTAATAAACTAGATAAATGTATTTAATTAAACATTAAATCAGATATATAAATTAATCAATAAATATGTATACTAATTATAAAAAAATTAAACTAAATACATATACTAAATTAATAAATATATAAATTAATTTAAAAATTAAACTAAATTTCAAAAAGACCGATTATTAAAAAAAACATAAAAACAAATTAACAAATCATAATTTATAAGTTTTGTTTTTAACAAAACTTACAATGCAATTTAAGTGGGGGGGCCCACGCGGGTTCCCTCCCCTTGCGCATGGCACAGTCCTTATAAAGGACAAGGGGTAGGGGGGACCACTGCCCACCCTCCCACATATACATAAAAGGTGGCGGCAGTCATGGGGAATGGTGGGGATGGGATCTGACCTTCCCCCTTCATTAATTATTTTTTTTTTTTTTAATTTTCCATTGACTGCGTCCCTTTTTTTTAAAAAGATTCCCCCCCATCAGTAATTTTTTTTTTTTTTTAATTCTGAAAATATGGAAGGTTTAGAATGGGATTTATTTCATTTTTTTGTTTATTTGTTTCCTCTTCTTTTCTAATGCAAATTCACTTTCGTCTTTTCTTGTTTTGTCTTTTCCTTGGCATTTTTTTCTTTTTACTGGTGAAAAAAATAATTGACTGTATAATTCCAGGGACCTTAACATTTTCGCATAATTTAATTTTTGAAAGGAATAGATTCCTATTCCTAGATTTATTTTTCTCTCTCCTATAGTCCAAACTATATGGCAAATTGATTTATTGATTTCTAGGAGTTCTAGAACAAATCTCTTCATAAATTTTTCCAGCATAACGCTACAATGCTAAATTCATATAACATGGAAGAAATTCAGATCTAGGGGTTTTGTAAATACCCGAAAACATATAAAAACTAATAAGTCATTTAAATGCAAAATACCAAACATGCATCCACTCAACATTGAAAACCTCAAATTTACAAAACTGAAACAACATATAGCAACCAAAACCTACCTTAATTCCAATGTTAGAAACGAAGGAATGTACCTTTGAAGATGATAGAAAATATGAAACCCTTCAAGCACAATTCAACCAAAGATCTAGAAACTACGAAGCTCCAAGCACATACAAGCAAGAAACACCCAAAAACTCCAAAGCAACAAGCAACCACAACAATCCTCAATCCTTCAAAAATCTCAAATCACCAAGAGCTCTCCAAAATGCCAAAAACCTGTTATGAAGGAAATGAGAGGAGAATTCTCCCAAAGAGAATCAACTTCTCCTAATTGTGCAAATCCTCATGAAAAATCCCCATTCAATCCCTAAAATAACTCAACTTGAAATTGAAAATAAATCCAAATTAAATAATTAAAATACTCTTTATTGCCACAACTCAACTTTGACTCCTAATATCTAGTTGAGATATTTGAATTTGAAAATACTTTTTCAACACATACATGCACATGTAATTAATAAAATATTAAATAAAATAGATTAAATATTTATGTCACAAATTACATGCAACCCAAATATTTAATTATTTAATTAATCATAAAAGCATATAAACATTAATTTTCAATTAAATACTTAATTAAATCAAAATATTCAAATATTTCAATTTACTTAATTATCTAAAATAAACACAGGACATAATTAAATATTTAATTCAACTATAATCCTTTAAATCATAAAACATGGAAAATCACTCAAAACCCAATAAATCACCTGAACACACATATACTCAGGGGAAAGGGTATTCGAATTTCTATCAACTAGACAAATCTGTATAGGGTAGTCATACTGAAACTCATCCAACATTAGGACGATTAGGCTTAGGTTAGGGTTTAAGATTTGTATGTTACCTCCCCTCTTTACCATTGAGATGAATATTTATGGTCACGCTCACTCCTGCCAATTCAGGGAAGATGATGCCCTGTACCTGCAATCCTATCACCGAAAGAATACGCATGTACATACATAATATAATATCGCAAACAATGTTAGGGATTGGTCAAATGTGTGGATCTCACCGAGGAAAGTAACTATGTCTCCACCCTCAACCACAACAACATGCAAACAAATACAATAAACGTGATAACCATACAATGCAAGTATGGGGTAAGTACATCATAATCAAAACATAAATCATCACATCATGATAATATCCATAACATCATAATCAATAATCACCATCAACTGAAAGAATAATAGCTCTCACGAAAAGTAGCCTAAAACAATTCAGCCAATCAACTGAAACCAATGCCTAAAAGAGTACAACATCATAAACTGAAAGAAAAATATGGGTGTGTATTACATTACCTTTGTATTTACCTTTGCCTCTCTGCAATTTTCTAGCCATAAGTGCTTCAATTTCATCAAGATCATCTTCTTCATTTTCACTATCACTATCTTTTCTCATAGTATTTTTGTGACTTGATTTACTTATTCTCATAGAAGTTTTGAATGCAGACTCT
>MU227421.1:1476326-1495772 GCA_018584345.1 Thuja plicata
TATTCTCATAGAAGTTTTGAATGCAGACTCTATGTTTGGTAAGACACTATTATCAAAGTTATTCATCTCAAATGAAATCAGTCTTCCAATTAAACTGTCTAGAGTAACATTGCTATTTGCTACTTCTGTCATTTCTTTAATGGCGGATACTCTAATAGCATAAGTAGGTAGTAAGGTTCTTAGAATTTTACTTACCATTGTATCTTCTTCTAGTACACCTCCAACTCCTCGGATAGCATTGACTAATTATTTGATTCTTGTGTTGTACTAAGTGATGTTTTCACCTTCTTTCATTTTGATATCATCAAACTTTCCTCTAAGGCTTTATGCCTTGGCTCTCAAAACATTTTTGTCACCACCATGTACAAGATTCAATTTGTCCCACATCTTCTTTGCAGTTTTAAATTCTTTGACATCTTCAAATTCAGCATCAGAGAGTGAAGAAGCAAGCTCTATCATCATGTCGTTGTGTTCATGCTTCTCTCTCATTTTTTCAACTGTTGGTGCTCCTGTGGGCAACACATATTTAGTTTCTAGGAATTGAGCAACATCATTACCAATACCTGATAAGTGGAGTCTTATCCTACTCTTCCATGAGGAAAAATTATCTTTGTTCAGCTTGGGAACATCTTGTTTTTTCATCTTGTGATCTTTTACTTAGGTCTTGAAACCTTCCTTCTAAGAACACAAGCTCTGATACCAATTGTTAGTAATAATTGAGAGGGGGGGGAGCGGGGTGAATCAGTGGCCTCAAAAATTAATCCTTAAATCAACCCTTCAACTCTTATAACCACTAATTATTTCTCAAGTTATCTCCTGTCCTGTAAGATGAATTCCTTGAATAACTTATATCAATTTACTACTTGTCAGATTACTCTATTAAACCTTCTTCTTAATGTTTACCAATAAGCAGTCATCTATTTACCAAAATAAAATAAATATGCAGAGTATACTGATATATCCAGAATGATTTATGTAAGATACAAAATAGTAAAGAAATTAATCATACACACATAACACATGGATTTTAACGTGGAAACCCTATTAAGGGAAAAACCACTGGGACCGGTACCCAAAATTTTCACTCTTATAAAGTGAGCCCTATTAAGAGCCAACCCTGTTAAAGGTTACAAACACACTATTAGGCATGACCTTATTAGAGGATTTTATACATAGTGGTTGTCACTTAGTATTGGGCATCTAATGCTGCCATCCTTGAATTATCATCTCTCTTAGACTGTCAATAGAAATCGGGCATATCCAATGCTACTTTCATGAATCAACCTTTTTGGCACTCCTTGAGATGTACCTCAATATATAGAAGACTGTTAAGTCCTGCTATGTTAAGAGACTTGATACTTCAATGGTTAAACTGAAACACTATGACCTATTTCTAATGCAACTTTGAATTGCATATTTTCAAATCTATTTAAGTACATTACCTCTCTGATCAATGTATCAATTCAATTCTTTTTCCTCCACACTTTCTTCTCTATGATGTTGTGCTCACTGTTCATCAGTGTCTGCAGAATTCCTTAGCTCTCCTTTTAGCTTGATTGATCAGGACTGTATAAAGTAGTTCTTTATTAGTTTCTCTTCAGCATCCTCTTTCTATTCATTCCCCTTAATCCCATTTTCATGCATTTCTAACATGAATTAAGCTTGTCTCTTATATAGACATGATATTCATTGTTTCTTGATTCTTGATTCTTGGCGTGAAAAATAATCTAGCCAATTAGATTTAAAGAATAACTCCTAATTTTTCTCATAGATATATTCTTTCCAACTATACAAATCAGCTTTAAATCAATCACTTATCTTTGGTTGAATAAAACAAAGTAGACAACTAGTTAAGTCCTTATTTAGCTCTCCCAGCTAGATATTTTGTCATTTTCTGAACTCTTTGTTCCGTCGGTCACCATTGCAGTTAGTTTTCAGTGACAACTGATAGTTCCATCGGCGAGACTCCAGTTAGCTTTGTGATCTTCTTCCATAGGGCATCAATGGAATTTTACTCATCGGGCAACACTGTGGCTTTTCTTCATCGGGCAACACTATCTTTTGATCGTTGGGTATCACTGTGACTGTTCCTCTTTTCTTTTACTGATGGTGTGCACTCTATTGGTGTTGTTTGTCATTCTGTGAATACTTGAATTTTATGTATTATTGAAAGCATAACCTTGGTTCTTTTGGTTCTCTGAAGTCTTTGGATTTATGTATATGACCGTACAGATGATATCAAGTTGACATCAATGACAATACAAATATTTTACTTATTTAATGCCTTGCATTATCTTCAACTTAACATTATCAAACATTCAATCAGTTACATGTCATCAGTAGCATGCTAGGCTCAACCCTTGTGGGAACCCATTTGATCCCACGTGCTACATGATAGACACATAAATCTTCACAAGAAGTACACAAGTTAAAAAAATCAAATGTATATGAATCTTGCTTTATTACTCCTTGTTTTCCTCATACATGTGTGACACAAGCCATTATTATGCACATGAGACTTAGATTGTATGTGTGTATATGTATGCATATATAGTGTATGATGACCCAGAATTTCTTAGATCAAGGATCTAACATCATTTATTTTTCCAAATGCAGGCATTTCAGGAGCAGCATGGACTCAAAAGATGGACACAATACAAGTGAGAAGGCTAAAGACAGACACAACAACTCAACATAGACTCATCATCAGAAAATGATGAGTCACCCTACACTTCATATGCATTTTATATTCTTACAAATTCAAATGTACAATGTACCTTTTATATGCATAATAATGGCTAGTCTCACGACTTGTGTGAGACATTATTCATTTACATCATCAATAAAGATTACTTTTCTGAAAATTCTTTGCACTATCCTATGTCATATGCATCTGTATAATCCATCATAACATTTTTAACCCTTTTTTATTTTCTTTACACACATGAATATGAATCAACAGAGTTTAAAATGCACCTTATTTCTTTTAAAAGCACAAAATCTCCACCTAATTGAGCTTAGTAGAAAAAATCCGTAACATTTTTGGCAACATTTGTGATATGTTCTTTCTACTAGACATCAAGACCGATTTCCTAAACTATTCATTAGACACAAAGTCACTTAGAAAGATCAGAAACATAGATAATCCTTTGCAAGAACTGTAATAACCTCTTCTAGCTAATTGAGTATAGATTTATTATCTGTGATAGTGAAGAATCAAAATTCACTATCATGAATGATAGATGTACCTAATCATCTTGCATTGGTCGTCACAGTACTTGTGAGACTCTAAAAAAATACTCAAAGAAGCTTTTTACATGGATGTCACTCAATTAGATAGAGCATGATTGTAGGAAACTTTATTGAAAGTGAGAAAATGTAAACTGAAAAACTCTATCCATGTTGGAAAACACACAGGGAAAATGAAAATACAACTGACATAACCTATACTACTCTAACAATATAGAAGCTAGTTAAACAAAGCCATTGATTGTCTTGTCAAGATAACACCCCTTTATAAGTAATAACAAATGTATTACATGATTATGTATTACTGAAAGGATATAAAACACATGTAGATATTCTATGAATTGTTGCAATACTTCATGAAAAATGCAAACAAACTCACTTACACCCTGATTTTGGCCATGCCAATTATTGTCTTGGACAGGAAAAGTGAGTTGGAAGTGATAATTTTTAGCTACATCTCCCAATTTGGATACTCCTCCAATTACATCCCCATGCTTAGATGTAGGCATGCTCTCTCATACTTCAATGGCATCCATACTGGGTAAAATTTTTGATTGGACAACCCCTTGAACAAATGAAACTTGGCTTCCCAATACTGACTACCTCTCTTTTGGTCAGGTTATCATGGATGGTCTTCTTCCTAGCAGAGTTTGGATAGGAATGACTTGTAAAAACATCATTATCCTCGCCTTGTATAATTTATTTCCATATTGATTCCTCCTCCATGGTCAAGGAAACATAATCTTCTATTAGGAAAACTAATAGCTCATCAAAGCTATCAACTCATGGAAGGCTCTTAGGAATAAGTGGCACAAGTTTGACACAAAAATACTCTATAATACTATCAAAATATTCTTCCTCTAGGTTTTTGTCATCTTATTTATCTTGATCATTTTTTTCCCGCAAACTTTGTGCTAATATGGTTAGAATCTCATCTTCCTCATCTTTCTCAATAAAAGAGGGTAGTTCATCAACCAAAACCATGAAATATTCTCTTTTAACAAACTCTTCTCTTGAAACCAATAGAAATTATTCAAAAATAGTCACCCCTCATTCTACTCAAGTACTTACTACCCAACTGGTTCTGCAAAATTTTTTCTTTATCATCCAGTTATGAACAAACAACAACAATCTCATGTTCCTCTTTCTGATCTTGGATTGGTAGACATGGCATAAATTTTCTATAGTTTGACATTTTAAAATCAGGATGCTTAGTCCAAGAGGGTTTCCATGGCTTCTCGATACTTTGATTATTTGGTTTGGGCTCTTGATATGAATGAAAATGAGGACTAATGAATTGGTTTGGCTAGATCTGTTTATTCTCATGCTCATTTAGGGGTTATTATTTTTCATTTACATGTCTGTTACCCCCTATAACTAGGAATCTCAAGCCTGGAAGACTTACCTGGAGACTGAGGAGAAACATCCAACTTGGAAATAAAACCTTGGGAGCCTCCTTGTTCAAAAGTTTACTTGGGGCACAAAAATATGATTGAAGCTCCTAACTTTGTACCTATTCCAACAAGTACTTTATTTATTCTTATTTGAGTGCAACTTGTTTAGAAAGAAGCTCCTACTCATTCCTTTGAGCCTCCACCCCCTGCTGATGAATATGAGCTTGATAGGGAATCTCCTCTTGTTGTATGTTATACTCATTTTCTCTTTCCACAAACCTTAGTTTCTCCTAGTATTTTGATAGAATTTCATATATGCTCATGTTTTCAACATGTTGAGGTTGATTCTGAGAACCACCATGATGGATTAAGACAAATTGACTATCTTGGGGTTGTTGATGTGCATAGGCATGCTTCTAGGAAGCATGAGAAGTGATAAACCATAACTAATTGAATGTTTTAAGATGTTAAGATGATAACCGAAATGCACAAAGATAATGCAAGACATTAAATTAGTTAATGGATTGTATTGTCATGTTAGGAACCTGTGTGTTCCTTCTGTTTATTTTGTTAGTGTAGTGTTGTTGGATACATATGCTTTGTAAGTCATCCCGTGAGTATATTTTATCATCCCACATGCATAGGCAGCAATACTTTTCTAGATTGTACTTAGTATATAAGTGTGTATTGAGCCCTTTGATGATACCAGTGAATTTATTGTATTGAGCTTGCTCAAAGGAGGTTACCCCATCAAAGTGGCCCGCAATCAATAGATTTACTTTGAGTTTTACTATTGCTATATATTTCTTTTATTTCATGCATGTTCATCATATTGCTGCAGGAGGTTCCTCACATCTGGTATCTGAGCACTTTCTTGGGCTCGCTGGGTGGAAATTTTGTCAATTTTTTTTTTCCATTGTGGCCTTCAGGTTCATTTTTTTTTGCATCTGGGTTCATTTCAAATTATAGCATTTCTTGTTATTGTAGTACTTCATTTTAGTTGTGAGTATCTGAGTGATTTTCCCTGAGTCAATTGTTTAAAAAAAAAATAATAATAAATAAATAAAAATGCTACTTAATAAAATTAAAAAAGTAAATTTTTTTCCCTTTTTTAGCCATAGCTTCCTTGCTTTCTTCCCATTTCCTCAAAGTTCCCCAGAAACCCTGAAATACCATTCCGCATACTTCCTTCCTTGAAGACCCTACCCCAAATTCCACATATCAAAGCCCTAAATCCCCCATTTATCTAATTTTAGGGTTTTCCTTGACTTTTTTTCTTTTCAGCCAATCGCCACCAAATCTGGCCACAAGGTTCATTTCATAATTTTTCTCCTTTGTCCCTCTTGGACCACTCGTCCCATTCCACCTCCCCACCAATAAAACCCTCATTTTTATTTTTCCCTTTTCATCAGGAAATGTCCACCACTAACCCCCATTAACCATTTGCATTTTGCCCAAATCCAAGTTTTCCCTAACTGAAAAAGTTTATGTTTCTATTGTTCTAGCCATTTAAAAATAAAAAATAAAAAAATCCCGCTATATGGTTGTCACCCGTATAGGAGAAAAAATCATGGAGGAGGAACTTGCATCCCTCAAGATCAAACTTCAAGATCTGGATGAGAAATTTCTCGGTCTCACTCTTTAGCATTCAGCCATGAACCGAAACCATTCTGGAGATGCTGGGTTCTCTTCTGGAAATTTTCATGGACCGAAGCTTGATTTTCCTCACTTTGATGGTGTTGATCTGACTAGATGGATTTAGCGAGCAGAGAAGTATTTTAGATTGCATAATTCTCTAGATATCAACAAAGTCTCGCTTGCATCTTTTCATTTGGAACATGAAGCTCTTCAATGGTTCCATTGGTACATCAAGGCTAATGAATACCAAACATGGACAGAATTGTGCACCCTCCTTTTGCAATGCTTTGGCCCTAGTGCTTTTGATGACTTCACAGGAGCACTCACTAAAATTCTTAAAATAGGCACAGTAAGAGAATATTGGACAAAGTTTGAAAAATTAGCTAATCACACAGAGGGATTGTCTGATGAATTCTTCCACAGTTGTTTTGTTAGTGGTCTGAAGGATGCACTTTGATCTGAAGTAAAAATGTTCCGGCCCACTACAATGATGGAAGCCCTTGGGTTGGCTAAGTTATCAGAGGATGAGATTATTTCCCTACAACATTCCAGATCCAATTTTCTTCCATTCTAAAATACAGGTTCTCCACACCCTCAAGTCACGCCAGCTCCCAGAACTACTCCTATCAAGCACTTGTCTAAAATAGAGATGCGGGCTCAGAAAAAAAAAGGGCTTTGTTATAATTATGATGAGAAATGGTCGAGGCCATAGATGTGTTTATAAAAATCTCTATCTCTTGGATGTGGATTCTCCACATGAACTAGAAGATTATGTAGATGCTCATGAAATAGTAGATGATGAGGTTGAGCCTCAACAACCACTTGTTGAACCTCCTTCATCAGAAGCTCAACCAGAGATATCTGTGCATGCTTTGGCAGGAGTCACTACCCCAAAAACCATGTGGGTCCAGGGTTTCTTTAAGAAGATCCCTCTTACTATACTCATTGATTCTTGTAGCACTCATAACTTCATTGACCCCCAAATAGCCAAATAGGCTGGCTTTGTCCATCCCTGCTCTAGCTTTGAAGTCATGATTGCCAATGGGGGCACTTTACATTGCAAAGAGAAATGTCACAATGTGTGTCTCTCTATTGGAGATTATAACCTATTCTGTAACATATTTTCCTTGCCCTTAGGTGGATTTGATGAAGTTTTGGGCAGCCAATGGTTATGCACTCTTGGCCCCATTCTATGGGATTTTGCTGAACTTTGGGTGCAATTTTCAGCCAATGAGCAACAACACACTTTGAAAGGATTATAGCTAGGGTCTCTCAGCATCATCAATTCACATCATATGGAAAATATTCTTAAGAAGAATTCACATGGTGTCATCGCTCAGCTCCATTCCATTCAGATGCATCCATCAACGGTCTCTAGTACTCCTGCAGATCTACAACAAATTTTGGATAAGTATTCATGTGTATTTGTTGAACTTATGGGATTTCCCCCTTCTTTCCCAGAGGAAAACCATATTTAGCTCCTTCCTGGTAGCGTTCCTCCCAACATCAGGCCCTACCACTACCCATTTCATCAGAAGACTGAAATTGAGATGCTCATTCTTGACTTACTAAAGAAAGGTATTATTCTCCCTAGTACCAGTTCCTTTTCTTCTCCATTTTTGCTTGTCCGCAAAAAAGATAGGTCCTGGCGACTCTGCATTGATTTCTGAGCACTTAATCATCTCACCATAAAGAATAAGTTTCACATTCAGGTTGTTGATGAACTTCTTGATGAGCTTCATGGCACTCATTGTTTCTCCAAGTTGGATCTTCATTCTGGGTATCATCAAATTAGGGTTAATGAGGAGGATATCCCTAAAACAACCTTCCGCACACATGATGGTCACTATGAATTTTTACTCAAGCCCTTTGGCCTCACTAATGATCCTTCAACATTTTAGGCAGTGATGAATAAAATATTTTTTCCATACCTTTGAAAATTCATTCTGGTCTTCTTTGATGATATCCTCATCTATAGAAAAACCTGGGCTGAGCATCTCCATCATCTAGAGCTCATAATGCAATTTCTCTGTGATCATCAACTCTATGCAAAATATTCTAAATGTGCATTTGGCCAGGAGGAAGTGGAGTATCTCGGGAATATTATTGCACACCAAGGGGTTCGGGTGGATCCTACAAAAATAGATGCCATGAAAAATTGGCCGCATCTTCAAACTCTCAAGAGCCTTTGGGGTTTTTTGGGGCTGACTGGCTATTACCACAAGTTTGTCAAGAATTATGGGAAGATTGCAGCACCATTGATAGCTATGTTAAAAAATGATGCTTTTACTTGGACCCATGTTGCTGAGAATGTATTTGAACAACTGAAACAAGCTATGTGTAGTACACCTATTCTCGTTATGCCAGATTTTTCCAAGCCCTTCACTACTGAGAGTGATGCTTGCGGAAATGGACTGGGTGATGTTCTCCTTCAAGATGACCATCCTATTGCATTCACTAACAAATCCTTTTCTAGTAAGAATTTATCCCTATCTACATATGAAAAGGAAATGATGGCTATTTTTCATGTTGTACAAAAGTGGCAGCCATACCTCCTAGGGAGTCATTTTTGCATCAAGACTAATCACCAAAGTCTAAAATACATCTTGGAACAATGAGTATCCTCCCCTGCACAATAGAAATGGGTCAGAAAACTCATGGGGTATTATTATGAGATCACCTACAAGAAGGGTAAGGACAATATTGTGGCATATTCTCTTTCTCACACATTTGATGATCAAGCTTCCCTTTCAACTATTTCTATGCCAATTCCCAATTGGTTAGAATCTGTTTGGCAGGGCTATGTCAGCGACTCTTCTTTATATCAAATCATTCACCAGTTGGCCAATAATCATTCTAATATACCGCATTACTCTTGGGATGGTGCTTCTCTCTAATACAAGGGCCATCTAGTGCTTCCTTAGAATCCAGATCTACAACAGTCTGTCTTTTATGAACTCTATGCCTCTCCTTTAGCAGGGCACTCTAGGTTCCTCAAAAATTATGAGCGGGCAAGGCGGAACTTCTTTTGGAAAGGAATGAAATAGATGATTCAACAATTGGTGGCTGAATGTGATACCTGCCAATGTTATAAGGGTGAAATGACCCTCCTTCTTGGATTGCTGGAACCCTTTCCCATCCCTACATGAATTTGGATTGATATTTCTATGGATTTCATTGAGGGGCTTCCTAAATTAGGTGGCAAGATAGTAATCTTGGTTATAGTTGATCGTCTCTCTAAATATAGTCATTTTTGTGCCCTTAGCCACCCCTATACTGCCTCCTCAGTTGCACAAATATTCATGGACCAGATCTTTCATCTTCATGGCCTCCCTTCTTCCATTGTCTCAGATCGTGATGCAACTTTTACTAGTCATTTTTGGACTGAATTGTTTCAACAAACTAGCACCAAACTGAAGATGAGTTCGGTTTATCACCCACAAACTGATGGTCGGACCAAAATTGTCAACAAATGCTTGGAAACTTATCTTTGCTACTTCACTTCCAAACATCAACATCAGTGGGCCAAGTGGCTTCCTCTTGCTGAATGGTGGTACAATACCTCTCACCACATTGCATCTAAAATGACTCAATATGAAGTAGTCTATGGTTAGGCACCTCCAGTACTCCTTTCCTACACTCCCAATAGCTCACCAGTCTAGGTAGTTGACATAGTTCTCTGCACCAGGGATCAGATTCTTTGCACCTTATAGGATAATCTTCACATGGCCTGAAATTGAATGAAATAGTAGGAAGATCAACACCATTCTGAGTGCTTGTTTCAAGTTGGGGATATGGTTTTTCTTCATCTACAACCATACAAGAAATCCTCCCTAAAGATTAAAGGGTGTCATAAGTTGGCCCCAAAATTCTATGGGCCATAGAAGGTTCTATAGAAGATTGGTTCAGTTGCTTATAAACTAGAACTTCCTCCCTATTCCCACATTCATCTAGTATTTCATGTTTCTTTTCTCAAGCAAGTTCTTGGCACCAATAACAAAGCACAAACTTCTCTACCTGAAATGGATAAGGAATGATCCATTATCTTGGAGCCTGAGGAAATCCTTGATCGATGCACTCATCAACTTTGCTCTCACCCCATCTCTTAGGTCCTGATTCAGTGGCACAGAATGCAAATAGAGGATGCTACATGGGAACCCCTTCTTGAGATTCAACAACAATTTCCACACCTTAAGATTTGAGGACAAAGATTTTTTCTAAGAGAGAGGGGATGTTAGGAACCGATGTGTTCCTTCTATTTATTTTGTTACTGTAGTGTTGTTGGACGCATATGCTTTGTAAGTCATCTTGTGAGTATATTTTATTATCCCACATGCATAGGTAGTAATACTTTTCCAAATTTTACTTAGTATATAAGTGTGTATTGAGCCCTCTGATGGTACCAATGAATTTATTATATTGATCTTTCTCAAAGGAGGTTACCCCCTCTAAGTGGTCCATGATCAATAGATTCACTCTTAGTTTTACTGTTTCTCTATATTTCTGTTATTTCATGCATGTTCATCATATTGCTGCAGGAGGTTCCTCACATGTCATTGATGTCAACTTGATAGAATGTGATTGGTTATATAGAAAGTGTCAAAGACTTCAGAGAATCAAAATGATAAAGATTAAGCTTTTAGTAATGCATAAAAGATTAGTATTCACTAAGTGACTACAAACACTGACGAGAAGTGCACCCCAATGGATAGAGAAACCTGAAAGTAAAGTCATAGTGTTGCCCGAGAAAGAAACCTGAAAAGCATTATCGATGAGAAGAATCACAAGAACTACTAACGAGCTAAACTTCACAGTGATGCCTAATGGATAGACAACCTCGATGGAGATACCTGAGGAGAACTGAAGTGTTGACCAAAGCTATCAAAGAGTTAAACACTGAAAAGAAAAAATACTTAGCTGGAAAGAGCTAAAGAAAGAGTCAACTAGTTGTTAACATTGTTTTTATCGACAAGTTAAAGCCAGAGATAAGTGAAAGATTTAAAGTTCTTTTATTCCAGTTGTCAAGGAGAAATCTATGGGATAAAACTTAATTAAAGCTTTAGAGAAAGCTTGGCTAGAATTGCAGATCACACCAAGAACAAGAAAATCAAGAAGTAAGAAATGGTGATATCATGTCTATAAAGAGACAATATAATTCATTATGAATTAGGGGAGTGAATAGAGAAAGAAGATGCTAGAGAGAAACTAATGAAGAACAACTTCATACAGTCCTGATCAATCAAGCTAAGGAAAGAGATAAATATTTTTGTAGAGACTAAGCAACAGAGAAGCACAACATCACCGAGAAAAAAGAAGTGGAGTAAAGGCATTGAAAAGATACATTGATCAGAAAGGTATTATGAGCTTACAATAGATCTGAAAATTTGCAAGTCTAAGTTGTATCTATGAACAGATTATTTACTATTTTAGTTTAACCATTGATTCAGTAAGTCTCTTAACCAAGCAGGACTTAATAATCCTTTCTATATTGAGATACATCCCAAGGAGTATCAAAAATTTTGATCATGAAGATAGCATGAGATGCCAGATACTATTTGACAAACTAGGGTTTGGTCATAGAAGGTAGCATATAGATGCCAGATATCAAGTGAAAAACTATTCTATTTAAATCCTCTAAAAAGTTCACACCTAACATTGTGTTTGTAACCTTTAACAGGGTTATCTCTTCACTGAGCTCACCTCAGAAGAGTGAAAATTTTGGGTTACTGATCCCAAGTGGTTTTTCCCTTAACAGGGTTTCCACATTAAAAATCCATGTGTCAATGTGTTTATGAGTCATTACTTTAGTGTTTTGCATTACACATAACTAATTCTAGATTGATCAGTATACACTAAGCAATTTACTATTTTTTGGTAAATGAAAGACTGCTAATTGGTAAACAGTAAGAATAAGGTTTAACAGTCAACTCCGAGCAGTATTTATTTGTTAAGATTGTTGGAAGGCATTCATCTTGTAGGACTGAAGATAACTAGAGTCTTAATATTGTGGTACTAAATTTTTGGTTTGATTTACTAGAATATTGGTACTAAATTATTCGGTTGATTTAAAGAGGTAGTCAATGCTATCTGAGGAGTTGGAGGTGTACTTGAAGAAGAGACAGTGGAAAGTAAAATCCTAAGAACCATACTGCCTGTATATGATATTAGAGTATCTGCTATACCAGAAATGAGAGAAATTGCAAAGAATAATGTTACTCTAGATAGTCTGATTGGTAGACTGATTTCATTTGGGATGAATAACTTTGATAATAGTATCTTACCATCTATAAAGTTTGCATTCAAATCTTCTTTGAAAATAAGTAAGTCAAGTCATAAACACACTATGAGGAATGATATTGAAAGTGATAGTGATGACCAAGGACTTGATGAGATTGAAGCACTAATGGTAAGAATATTGCAGAGAGGCAAAGGTAGATACAAAGATAAATTACCACTTGTATGTTTTAATTGTAAAGAGGTTGGACACTTTGCTGCAAGATGTCCTAAAAAAAAAGATGACAAAAGTAATGACAGAACATATGAAAATAATTTTGACCAAGGTGATAACAGAGGTTACCGAAGCAACTATAAATCTGACAGAAGAGATATTTGATACTACAAAGACAAAGGAAAGAAATCTCGTTACCTAGCTAAGAATAGAGCTGGAGACACTGACACCAAATCTGATGAAGACATTGAGATGATATTTGTAGCCATGAAGGATGATTCAGATGAAGAAGAAGAAATGTATGTAGAGACTGCACTCATATCTAAGGTTAGTAAGAATGATGTCTAGAATATAGATAGTGGCTGCACTCACCACATGACCGGTGATAAACAAAAGTTTGAAACTTTTGAATACTATAATGGTGGATCGGTAAGAATGGGTAATGACACACCTTGTCTAGTTGAAGGTAAATAAACCATAATGTTGAATAACCTGAAAAAAAAAAGTGAAAATGATTACTAGGTAAAAGGACTGAATTATAATCTGTTGAATTTTTCACAACTGAATAATACAAGTCACCGAGTAGCATTTGAAAATAAGAAGGAAAATATCTTCAATGAATTAGGAAGGTTGATCGGAACTGGTGAACAGACAAAAGGTAACCTTTTCTATCTTGATGACATTAACACAACTTGTTTAATGACTAGAAATGAAGACATATGGTTGTAGCATAAGAGACTATGCCATGTCAATTTTGACAACATGATAAAGATAAGCAATAAAAGAAGAGTAAGAGGCTTACTAAGCATGTCAAAGCCTGAACATATCATGTGCAAGAATTGTCAAAAAGGTAAAATGACAAAATCTAGTTTCAAGAGTAAAACCCATACATCTAATGTAATTCTAGAATTATTCCATACTGATTAATGTAGACCCATGAGGACAAAGAGTTACTATGGTGATAGGTATTTCATTCTCTTTGTAGATGATTATTCTAGAATGATGAAAGTTGTGTTCTTAAAAGATAAATAAGAAGCATTCAAGATGTTTAAATAGTATAAGGCTATGGTAGAAAAACAAAGTGGTAAGGAATTAAAATGCTTAAGATCAGATAGAGGAGGGGAATTTGTTTCACATTAATTCACTAACTTCTGCAATGAGCATAGAATTAAAAGACCGGTTTCTACACCAAGAACACCACAACAAAACAAAATTGTTGAGAGGAAGCTATTAGTACTACTGTTTACACATTAAACATAGTACAATTGAAGAAAGACACAAAGAAGACACCCTATGAGCTATGGTATGGTTACACACCCAATGTAAGTTACTTTAGAATATTTGGAAGTCAATGTTATATTTTTAAAGATGATAGAAATGGAAATATTGACTCCAAAAGTGATGGAGGTATCTTTCTAGGGTATTCCACCAAAAGCAAGGCTTATAAATGTCTTAACAAGTCCTCTAACAAGATCATTGAAAGTGAAAATGCAAGAATAGATGAATTTGCAGAAAAGAATGATAAGGAAAGACGAAAAGAACTAGAAGAATACAACATGTTTTTTTTACATTGAAGAACCTAACACTCTATGCGAGAAATAATGTATCACTCCTGAGCAACATAACATTGCACCCGAGCACCAGGCTACAATTACTAAAAATTAGGAAAATACTCAAGATGATGTTCTGAGCGATAGAAATCAGAATAAAGGTCAAGATGATGATCAAAATGATGGACAAAAAGATGAACTAAAAATTGCCAAGTATGTAAGAAGACATCATCCACAGAATCAAATCATAGGAGACAAGAAGGATGGAATGAGAACAAGAAGTAAGTCACTAAACACTAGATGTTTACTTTGTGATTTTGAGCCTAAATCTCTTAATACTACACTTGAAAATGAAGAATGGGTCAGTGCTATGAATGAAGAAATAGAACACATTGAGAAGAATAGTACATGGACATTAGTATCGAGACCAGATGACAAGAATGTCATTGGTACCAAATGGATATTCAGAAACAAGCTGAATGAGAATGGAGAAGTCACAAGGAATAAAGCAAGATTAGTATGCAAGGGGTATGCATAAGAAGAAGGTATTGATTATGGAGAAACCTTTGCACCCATTGCTAGACTAGGAGTTATATTCTTACGTGCTTATGTTGCGTTCAAAGGATTCAAGGTATACCAGATGGATGTCAAATATACATTCCTAAATGGAATACTAGAAGAAGAGGTATACATTGAATAACCATAAGGGTTTGTTGATCCAGACAAGAGAAACATGGTATGTAGACTACATAAAGACTTGTATAGATTGAAACAAGCACATAGAGCCTGGTATGAAAGACTTCACTCCCATATCATAAGAATTGAATTTGTAAGAACAAGTGAAAATAACAATTTGTACTTAAAAGAAGATACTGATGGTAATATTCTGATTCCTAAAATATTTGTTGATGATATCATATTTGGGGGAAATAAAATTTTATGTAAATCCTTTGCTAATGAAAAGAGAAAAGAGTTTGAAATGTCTATGTTTGGGGAGATCAAATTCTTTCTTGGTCTATAGATTCTTCAACAAGATGTAGGCATATACATCATTCAGTCCAAATACATCAAGGAAGTGCTGAAGATATTCAAGATGGAAGATTCCAAGCTAGTTGTAACACCTATGGCAACCAGATGTAAGCTGAAAAAAGAAGACAAATAAAATGAGGTAAATTAGACCTTGTATAGATCAATGATTGGCAAACTAATGTATGTTGTTCATACCAGACTAGATATAGCACATGCAAGTGGAATAGTTGCAAGATTCTCTGCTAATCCCAAAGAATCACACATGACTGTTGTCAACAGAATTTTGAGATATCTAAAGAACACCAAGGACTATGGCTTATGGTATAAAAGAGAAGGAAAATTTGAGCTTCAAGTCTATACAGATGCTGGTTGGGCTGGAAACATATATGACCGAAAGAGCACAGTTGGAGGATAATTCTTCATGGGTGACAGACTTATCACATGGATCAGCAAGAAGCAAGGATGCATCTCACAGTCTACTACAGAAGTAGAATATGTGGTTGTTGCTGCAAATTTCTCTAATATCACATGGATCAAACAGCTACTGGAAGGTATGAATATGAAGATTCTTGAACCAGTGATTATCTATTGTGATAATACTAGTGCAATTAACATATCAAAGCATCCAGTCATGCATGATAAGACTAAGTATATTGCTATCAAGTATCATTACTTAAGAGAACAAGTGAAAGAAAAAGAAGTGATACTGGAATATGTTCAATCCAAGGAACAATTAGCTGACATATTTACCAAGCCACCGCCAAAAGATACATTTGAGTACATGAGATAGAGACTAGGGGTCCAACCCTTGTTTATCGGTCAGTAAGATGACTTGGAGATTACATCAACCAATAGACAAATTAGAAGATCATTCATGTTGATGCAAGCATGGAAATGGACTGCAAAGATACATCTGTACACAATAAGGTGCATATTTGCATCGAAAACCATAGTCACTATATTTTTGATGGATAGGGAAATTCAAGGAGTATATTATAAAAAGGATGGAAGAATTTTTTGGAATTGTTGTCAAAGGGAGAGAGATTATATCATTATCCACTCATTATCCATGGAGAGAAGTTCCTAAGAATTCAAAGGGAGAGTTAATCATTATCCAAAGGGAGACATTACATAAGAATTATCAATCAAAGGGAAAGAAGTAACATGAAGGAGAGAATACATACAAAGGGAGAGATTGTTGTCAAAAGAAAAAGAGATGATCAAGGAGAGGAATAGTCAAGGAAGAGCACATATTAGAAATAGAATCAGAAGCTGATATATATATATCCAATAAAGGGATTAAAGATTGAAGAAGACAGTCTGCAAGAAATAAATCTAAGCTATATGAGCTTACCAAGAGCCAGACATTTGTATTGGTTATAGAACAATAGATATGGGAGAGATTGATGAAATACACTTGATACATTTCATATTGTATTAGTAATAATATAGTGTGATAATGTAGTGTGTTTCCATCAATGCCAAAGGGAAAGATTGATGAACCATAACTAGTTGAATGTTTGAATATGTTAAGATGATAACCGAAATGTAGAAAGAAAATGCAAGACATTAAATTAGTTAATGGATTATATTATCATTGATGTCAACTTGATATAATCTAATTGGTTATATAAAAAGTGTCAAATAATTTTGAGAATCAGAATGATAAAGATTAAGCTTTAAGTAATGCATAAAATATCAGTATTCACTAAGTGACTACAAACACTGACGGGCAATGCACCCCGGCAGATAGAGAAACCTGAAAGTAAAGTCACAGTGTTGCCCAAGAATGAAACCTGAAAAGCATTACCGACGAGCAGAATCACAAGCATTACCGACAAGCAGAACTTCACAGTGATACTCGACAGATAGACAACCCCGATGGAGATACCCAAGGAGAACTGAAGTGTTGACCAAAGCTATCAAAGAGTTAAATACTGAAAAGAAATGAAGTTCAGAAATGAAAAAATACTTAGCTGGGAAGAGCTAAATATAGATTTTACTGGTTGTTAACATTATTTTCATCGACAAGTTAAAGAAAGAGATAAGTGAAAGATTTAAAGTTGTTTTATTCCAGTTTTCAAGGAGAAATCTACCAGATAAGACTTAAGTAAAGCTTTAAAGCAAGATTGGCTAGAATTGTGGATCGCACCAAGAACAATAAAATAAAGAAGTAAGAAATAGTGATATCATGTCTATAAAGAGACAATCTAATTCATTATGAATTAGCAGAGTGAATAGAGAAAGAAGATGTTGAAGAGAAACTAATGAAGAACAACTTCAAATAGTCCTGATCAATCAAGCTGAGGAAAGAGCTAAAGATTTTTGTGGACACTGAGCAATAGAGAAGCACAACATCACTGAGTAGAAAAAAGTGGACCAAAGACATTGAAAAGATACATTTATTAGAAAGGTATTATGAGCTTACAATAGATCTAAAAATTTGCAAGTCTAAGTTGTATGTGTGAAAAAAACATTTCTAGTTTCAGTTTAACCATTAATTCATAAAGTCTCTTAACCGAGCAAGACTTAATAATCCTTTCTATATATGGATACATCCCAAGGAGTATGAAATTTTTTTATCATGAAGATAGCATGAGATGCCAGATACCATTTGACAAACTAGGGTTTGTTCATAGAAGGTAGCATAGAGATGCTAGATATCAAGTGACAAACTATTCTATTTAAATCCTCTAAAAAGGTCACACCTAACAGTGTGTTTGTAACCTTTAACAAGGTTGGCTCTTCACCGAGCTCACTTCAGGAGAGATAAAATTTTGGGTTACCGGTCCAAAGTGGGTTTTCCCTTAACAGGGTTTCCACGTTGAAAATCCATGTGTCAATGTGTTTATGATTCATTAATTTAGTGTTTTGCATTACACAACTAATTCTGGATTCATCGGTATACACTAATAAATTTACTTTTTTTTGATTAATGAAAGACTGCTAATTGCTAAACAGTAAGAATAAGGTTTTACAGTGAACTTCAAGTAGTAGTTATTTGTTAAGATTGTTTGAAGGCATTCATGTTGTAGGACTGAAGATGACTAGAGGCTTAATATTGTGGTACTAATTTTTTGGGTTGATTTATTGCAATATTTTTGAGGCCACTGATTCACCCCCCTCTCAGTTATTCTAACAGAGAAGGGGTGGGTGGGTAGAAAGCATGACATGGATGCTGGTAATGTTGGTTGTAATGAGGATAAGAATTGTTTGGAGACCCAAAACCTATATTTTCACAAAAAGGAGGACAAAAACCATTATACTGTTGATAACTAGACATTGTAGTGTAAAATATGAAACATAGGTAAGCCTAGATAACAAAGCTCATTTGATAGCAAGTACCTTGACTGGTAAAACTAGATGAAATAAGATTGGATTCACCATTGTGTTATTTGTGTTGCCTCCAAAGGTAACTAATACTAAGGGAAACACCAAACTTCTCAATATCAAGATATTTCCAATGTGCCACTCGTTCTCCTACTACTTCCACAGATATATAGTCACCAGATATGCTATTGTTAACCTCTGAAAGGCCTTAATTAATTGGGTACATATCAAAAATAGAAAAAAGTAATTTCTTCTGACTTGTTCGATTCAAACAAGTCCCATCAGTCGTGCCAAATTTATTAACTCTTAAAAATTGCACCCTATGCTAAGTTGCATAACTTAGCTTTCTGGAGAAACATAGAAACACTCCTAGGCAATGGGTCACCAAAAACTTGGAGTGAATATTCATAGAAGGTAGGATTCCTATAATATCACCTAAAAATTAATCTAACTCTACTGCTTTCAGAGGGAAAAGGTTAAGGAGGAACATAAGCTTAAAATACTTAAACTGAAATGAATCTAAAAAATGAGACAAAGGTGATACTATGAATTTGAAAAGATTTTCAAGACTCGGATAGCTAGGTTCTTGGTAAAAATAACTAAGTTAAAGAGCTACACAAATGATGAAGGGGACTCCCCTTAATACCACAAGTACATGACAAAAACAAAGAGAAACAACAAAAATTTGCAAGAATAGAAAATTGGCTTCTTATTGGCCCCACAAATGTGGAATTACAAACTTCAGAATTACAATATCAAAAGCCACATGGGCATCCCTTACAATAATCTATAGGACAAAGCCTCAAAT
>MU227421.1:1501160-1517877 GCA_018584345.1 Thuja plicata
AGGGTCGGCTTTAAATATTTACAAAACATGAGATTAGGTAGCCCAACTTCCGAAAGCCATAACTTTTGAACCGTAGCTCCGATTGGCTATTATAACCACTTTTCAGAAAGGGGAGATCGCGATCTACCATGTTTGACTTGCAAAGCGCTAGTCAGTCGGGGGTTTGACCTCAATTCGGAGCCTCTAAGGTCCTGAAAATTGAGCTCAAAGGTTTTGCACCCTAAAATCTCAACAGTAAATCCTTAATAACTTCACCAATACCAATGACCTGGCAATGAAATTCAACTGGTATTCTTATATGACTAAGATGAACCTTCACCTAGAAAATTAGAACATTCTGAGCTCAAACGACCAACTTACTAAAAATAGTAAGTTTCCAAAAATAGCAGCTTTGTACAAAATAGCCCTTATTGAATAGAAAAACACATATTTTTGGGTGATGCAAGATTTCCCTCACACCCAGGATGCTCCTGCATCAACAAATCACACCCCCACACCCCTTCATAAATATTTCATAAAAAGGCTCTTGTATAGGACCTTTAGGAGTAATAAAACATTTCACGCCTTCAAAGACCCGCACTTAAAATACAAATACCTGCAATTAATGTACTTATCTGCAAAAGGTACTAAATATGAAACAAAAATAACAACGAAATAGGGCATTCCCTAGTAATTTTGATCAAATCACCTAATTGCACACAAAAGATAGATGAATAAGAGGGCACAATAACCTAATAATTTAACTCCATAAGTTGTCACTGTATATCATGTATCCAAGAATGAGTTACAAAAAAATGTGAAAAAAGCTACTAAATGACTCAACAAAAGTCACTAAAATCATTCAACAACATAATAAGAACTGCCTGAAAAATGAGTTACAAAACTCACTAGGGATAAAACTCCAAGTGGCTCGACCAAAAAAGGCTCTAGAAACAACTTGGGTCAGATGTCTTCAAAAATCCTATTTTTAAGGCCCTCAAAGGACTAAAAAATGACTTCAAAATGAAGAAAAAGTCAATCTAGGACCTTTTCCACCATTAAGGCTCCTAAAGACACTCCAAATCCCTCTAAAAGGACTCAAAAATCCCCTAGACACTCTCCAAATATTTCTCACATGTCCTTGACTCAATCATCCCCATAAATTTAGTCTAATCCTTTTTGACTAAATAAGCACATTCTTTTTGACTCAATACATTTGCATTTCTAAAGTTAGTATTCATTAAGGGGCTTATAATGCACCACCTCTTTAATGAGTATTAACTACATTTTCAAAGAATAAAAATACAAAAAATCTTAAAAATATAACCTCGTTAATCTCACTCAAAATAAACTATGAATCAATATATATATTAACTTTTTAAATGATATTTATTAAGTAGTAAAATTGTATTACTTAATAAATATAAGTTGAAGTACTTAATGCATAAGAGTTGTATTTTAAAAAAAAATCTCAATGACACATTACTTGAAATAAAATGAAAAAATAAATCAAGGCCAAAAATACTTTGTTGAAACTGGTATTAGGGCTATTGAACCCTAAAACCAAACCCATTTTTACTTTTCCCTTTCATATTGCTTCTGAGCGCCACCATGAAAGGGTTTGGCTAGAAGCTTCTCATGGAGATCTCTGGTTCATTCACAAGTAAGATGATAAACTTTCTGGAAAAGGCGCACTTTCAAGCTCTGTGTTCAAAAAATAATGGAAATAATTTATCCATATTTGTGAATTTCATTTCATTTTCTCATCCTTCAACTATTACGCCGCCATTATGAGGGTGTTTGGAATTGAAGCTTTCGAAGGTTATTGTTGATTTCCTAGTATAGGGTGCAACTCTTTTGAGGAATATTTTCTAAGATTTATCACCATGGACTTAATTTATACAAATGGGAATGAGACCCTTTTTGTGTGCCCAAAAAAACCTACATTTTTCTGATTCTGGAGCTGTGACTTGTTCTGTGTACTTTCTTTTTGAATGAAAAAAATTTATTTGTTATGAAGAAAGTATAAAAATGCCCTACCATGGCTCTCTTATCTCTACAATTTTTCCTTCCATCCTGTGCTCCTCATTCTTAAATCTCTGGAGTAGTCTGTATTATTTTTAGTCATAGCTTTAAGTAATTTGTACATTGGTTTAGAATATCAATTTTTTTACGAAATGATAAGGGTTTTATCATGATCACTATTCATGATTTGTCATAAATGGAAATGTTTCTTCCATTGGTTCACGTGTACTATGCATACCCTCATTGTCATAGAACTATATTTATGATCCACATTCATATATTTACGCGCATATGATTGTGACCTTACTATTTTGATTAAATAAAAATAGGTTTTGAAAGGACCCGAAACCTTATACAATGCAATCATAGGATAAGCATTAAAGATCAAGACCAAAATGTGCTACAACACCTAAAGAAACATAGCCCCAAATCCCAGAAGAAGAAAAAGATAGTAGACAAAGAATAGACAACAGTAGAAAAAGACAACAAAAAGAAATTGAGGCAACAACTAGGAAGTTTTCATCAGTTATTTAGCCTAGATGACCAGGAGCTCCATGTTGCTTGTAGACACCTTCAAATCCTCCATATCAACATCCCTCTTTCTATTTTTGGCACGGGTTCTTTTACCAGGCCCAATGCTTTCTGTAATCTCCTTGGTATCCTCTCCCCTATTTTTCTCCATTTTGGTCACCAAAATTTTATTGTTGTCCGCAGAGGCCTTCAGGATTTTGAAGCTCTGCTCTCTGATTTTCTTTAGAGTGCTTTCCAAATTCTCCACTTTACTCTCCACTCTAGTGATCCTAACTTCATATTTGTTCTCTTTGACTTCCTTACTCAAATCATTAAGCTTATTTTCCATTTGGAGGACAGTGCCACCAGTATCCCGGAAGGATTCACCTTTGTGTACAACTTCCATCCAATCTTCCAAGCTGTTAGTTAGGGGCTTGTCACCAAAGTTCACCTCTCTTAACATGTCGATAATTGTTTCCTTCTCCTTTAGGCCTACCTTGATTTTCTCAGTATCATGTGAAATGTTAACCATAAAAAGGCCAAAATCCAAAATGCTCTCTTTTTGTTCCTGCCCAATTTGAACATCACCTTTTTCTTTAATTCCAACTTTATCACAAACCTGATTGGTGTATACATTGTCTTTCCAGTTATGAGGAGGGGTAGTATCTTTCTCAACATTGTCATTTCTGATTTGATTGGTCTCCTCCATTTTATGTTGAACATTCTGGGTGTCATCTTTACTATCATCACCTCTGCTTTCAATATCTTTTTTGATTTTTAGTACCCTTCTTTTTCTTATTCTTTCCAGGGCTTTCATTCATTTCATCCTCCTCATCTAAGGGTATAATTTTTTTTTTTTAGTTTTACCTCCTTTTACCTTCTTGACATCTATATTATTCTCCTTTTTGGTAGTTTTTTCCTCTTTTTCCCTTTATGGTTCATCTCCTCCTCATCTGTATTGTCATCATCTAATTCAAACTTCGAATCAGACTCTTCCACCTTTCCTTGTTTTTTCTATTTTTCTTAGAGGTGCTTCCCTTTTGATTGCCTTTCCCTTTGGGATTGTTTCCAGATGTACCCATCGAATCATCCTTAGTTTCATCCTCAAATTGATAACTCAACTCCTCATCCTTTGTTTCTTCATCACCAGAGGCATTTCCCTTAAGGAAGGGTTTGTCAACTTTCTTAACTTTCAACAAATTGTAAATTAAAACCATGAGACCTTGATGGGAAGCATGATATCTATTAGGGTTTTTGTGAAGAATCCTCATGGAATTTCTCATAGAGCTAAAGAGATACTATAGAATAATAATTTTTTTTGCATATCTAAAGTGATTTAAAATAACAAAATGATGCCTGTAGGCATGAGAGAATCTACCATCCATAGTAATGTAGCTGATAGTTGCATACAGAATGAATCACCAAGGATGATTGGTATTTTTGGGGTTATGGTACCCACCAACCATTTTGATAGGTCTGGCCACTTCAATATCATCCTCAGGAAATCTATCTGGAGCTTTATCTGAAATATTTCTGTCACAGTATAATTTCATATCCTCCTTCGACATACCAGTAGCCTTAGCGATCAACTCTTTTGTAACTTCAATCCACTAATTTTCAAAAAAAATCTTCCCATTCTTCCACTTTTTTTATGAAATACTTCGTAATGGTTGGATTACGACAATGAAGCCTTTCCATGAAAACTTTTAGACCACCTTTCTATAGAATTTTCCAGACCTAATCATCGTGTCTCCATTCTTTGCAGGTCACCAGATCATATCTCTTCTTGTTACTACCCATTTGTCTTCTCTCAGACTAATTGTCTCTCTTCACAATACACTTATTAATGAAACCCTCAATCTTATCTATGTTAACATTTTTCTTCAAAAACACCCATAATCTATGAGAAGTGGCATTATGAAAGCAGCAGATAGTATTGGAAATGACAAAGTCCTAATTAATCCTTACAAAGCTCAGAATCTCTCCCATCATTAATTAATTTTTTTTCCATTCTTTGATTACTGTGGATTCACTCCTTCACAATGAAAGATTTAATATTGTACGGTTTATCCACTTTAGCTTTCCATGTGTATATGTTATCATTTTTGCAAGCCTAGTTGGCTGCCCAATCAACAACTCCATTTGCTTCATGATAAGCATGGGTTATAATACACCTTTTCATAGTTCTTATAATATCCTTATCACCTTTCATAATGTCCTCAACCGTCCAAGATAAGGGAGGATAGACATTATTAAGACACTTCACAATGTTCAAAGAGTCCCTTTCTAACCAAAGATTTTCGCAATTAAACTCCTTAGCAAGCACAAGACCTTGGTAAGCCGCCATGGCTTCTACAACATGATTGTTTTGAAAACCTATAAGAATAGCCCTAATAGCTTTGCATATGCCTTTTTCATCACAAAGACCAACACCACACCCAAAATTTCCTAGTTTTCCTTTAGAGGCCCCATCGAAGTTCACCTTCATCCACCCAATCGGGGGACATTCCCAAGCAGCCTCTTCCCTAGGATTTCTTTGATCATCATTTTTAACTTCTATTCTCCAATTTTTTTAAATATAAATATCCCCCACCAACTTAGTATAGGGATTTCTTTCCATAATTTTATAGTTTTCAATAATCAATCTCTTGTTTTTTCAAATAAAATTTTGGGAGGGGTAGAAACTGCTCTGAAAATTGTATCATCCCTCTCTTTCTAGATAGCACATATAGTGTGGAGAAAAACATACTTCCAAATTATTTTAAGTTCTATGTTCACAGTGATAATATTCCATGAGATAAATAGACTTTGAAAATCCCAAGGAAAAACCCAATCCAACTTGAATATCTTCATTAGAAGAGACCAGATTTCTTCAGCAAAGGGACAATGGATGAACAAGTGGTTAACTGACTCTTCCTCCTTCTTGCAAAGAAGATACATGTTAGGAAAATACATAACCATTTTTTGAGGTTATCAAGAGTGACGATGGCGCAGGAGAACCCTAGTTAACCTAAGTGTTTTTTTGGCACTTATGGTTTCCTTGAAGGTCCTAGTGGCCTTTAGGTCATGTTAGAATCAAAGGTTTCATATTGGACATCTTTTGTAAGACCTAGTTCCAAGATTGGCATTTTATAAGCCCTTGGTACACTATTGGTCAAATAATCTCCAAAACATAAATTATAGGTTATTTTCATGTTTTAAATGTTTTTTCCATGAGGGATCATAAAATATAGGTTTGGGCTAAGTTTGGTCACTTAGAGTGCAAAATTGCTAAAAAGTTGTCAAGCAACTTTTAAGCAACTTTGACAACTTTTGTCAAAATTTGTAAAAACCATTCCCAAATGGCTATTTGGTTTGAAAATTGGATGTAACCATTTGGAATTCCTACAAAATCCCTTATAGGCGGGTTCTAGGAGAACTGATGTAATTTTGGAATAAAAATTAATAAAGATCACCATTTTCCTTCAAATTCGTGGAACAGTCATTTGGTATGGACAGGTACAGAAGTTTGGGAAGGAAGGTCTAATATATTAAGATAGCCTTATGAAGTAGCTTCCTTTTTCATTTGGTCTCATGTAATAAACCTTTTTACTTTTAAATTTATTGTATTTTCATTCTTGCTACCTCATTTTTAGGCCCTAAATTAGGGTTTCATAAAAAATTGTGCATATTTCTTATTTCCACCATGGGAATCTAATAACCCTTGGTGGAAATCATTTATTGACGATTTCCTTCAAGATTATGTAGGTTTTTTTTGGTAACTTGTAGGGAGATGGGTTTTCCATGATGCCCTGGGTGTACATGTCCATGTGTACACCAATCAAGCGATTGAGGATAGTCCACATAAATTTCCTTTGGGGATTCACCAAGACCTCTAAATCGGTGTGTAAGGTCCTTATGCATGTCGTCACATGATCCAAGTCTTTCTTTGGATATTTGTTGCAAGGAAGTAACATTTGTAGTGCAAATGCAGACATAATTAGGCCTAATTTCCTTATCAAAATTGGGTGTCATCCCGTCTTCCTTTCATTTCTATGTTTTGGTGATTAATTTTAATCCCCTTGGCCATAAAGGGTACTTTAATCCCTATTATTTTTAGAGGGTCATGTGGAATATTTTCAAACTAAGTCTAGATTTCTATCTAAAAAGGCTACAATCTTAGGAAAGGCTTAACATAGCAACCATGATCAAATCAATGTACATGGTGAGTAGAATCACTAGATTCTTGTCTTAGGGACCTAAATAGACCAAATCCTTGAGCATAGGTCACCCCTAGTCCTTGGAGTCATTTTATGGGGAGTTGTTGAAATTTTGGTGTAAGTGCCTAGTGACCAACCATTTGGAGTTGGATTGAAAACTTGGTAGAACCTAGTGATTAGGTTTCCCTATTGGGAATAGGTTGTGATAACCTAGTAACAAGTAATTTCTACACTTGTGATAATTTTAGAGGAACCTTTCCTTTTAGAACACCTAGTTGGTGGTGTATCTCTTGAGTTTTAAGATTTGAAGCTTCAACTTATCTTTTTGGGACTTTTGGCTAGCCACTTTGCATCAAGTGGTATCAGAACTATGTCTACTCGTTAGGATGAAGAAATCCCTACAAGGGTTTCAAACATGGAACTTGCAAGGATAGTGAGTGAATAGAAGGAATCAAATGCATCCCTAACTAGGAGGCTTCAAGAACTTGAGAACAAGGTAGAGAGGGAGAGAGAAGACAATTCTGATGGGGAAGAAGGGAGTGAAGAGGAAGATGACACTCCTAATCAGGACAAGAACATTCCTGTAGACCAAAGACCCCTCATAGATTCCCTAAAGTCTATGGGGAGAAGAACCATGGATGAGAAGTAGGACTTACCAACTTTCAGTGGGAAGATGAATCAATATTTGGCCTTAGATTGGATTGAGGCTTTGACAAACTTCTTTGAGTGTGAAGACATTTCTGAGAAGCAAAGAGTAAAGATGGAAAAATCCAAGTTGAAGGGAGCAGCCCTAACTTGGTGTAATTTCATCCAAATAGAGAGGGTGAAGGATGGTAGAAGCATGATCACTTCATGGAACACGATTATAGCATTGATAAAGGAGACATATGTACCTAAATATTATGGGGTACAACTCCATAGAAGGAAGAAAAACCTAAAGAAAAAATACATGGATGTAGGCTCATACACTAAGGAGTTCCTAAAACTATGCATGAAGACTAATGTAGCAGAGAATGAGGAAGAAAAGTTAGGAAGATACATGAATGGTCTCAAAGTGTCCATTAAAGAAGAACTTAGCCTACACAACCCTACATCACTAATCAAATGTTATCAAATGGAAATCAAGGTAGAGGAGAAATGGAAAAGGAAACAAGACTTTGGAAAAGGAAAAAACAATGATGGTGGAAAGAATTTTAGAGGAAGAGGTACCTCTTGGAATAGAGGACAATACATTGGCGGCAACAACAAGACCCTGGACCAAGGCCAAGGAGATAAAGAACATGGTGAATCCAATTTTAGAGGAAAATTTAGAGGAAGGAGACCCTTCAATAGAGGGAGAAAAAATATAGGAAGAGGCAATGGACCTCTAAAATGTTACTACTGCAACCAACTTGGACACCATGCAGGGAGATTCCCTGAGAAAAGAAATAAAAAAAATCGAGGGGAGAGAAAGAAAAAACTTATTCAAGAGGATAAACAAGAGGACAACACCAATCCAAGGGATCTAGAACCATAGGAAGGAGAATGTATGATGATGAGGCAAGTTTTCCTACAAGTACCACAAAACCAAGAACCACCTCAAAGGAAGAACCTCTTCAAGACAAAAATCAAATGTCATGGAAAGGTATGTAATCTACTAATAGATTCTGGTTCAATTGAAAATTTAGTGTCTTTTGAAATGGTTCAAAAACTAAATCTACCTAATAAACCACACCCCTTTCCCTACCATGTCTCTTGCCTAACCAAAGGTCAACAAACTTTAGTAACTGAACAAGCATGGGTAGAATTTTCTATAGAAGATTTCAAAGATAAAGTACTTTGTGATGTAGTGGAAAATGATGCTTCCTACATCTTACTAGGAAGACCTTGTCAATATGATGTGGATGCCACACATCATTGTAGGAAGAAAACCTACTCCATCACCAAGAATGGGGAAACTTTTACCATGAAGCCCCTGCCTGATGCTAAAACAAAGAAAGAACCTACTGTTATCACCTTAGGTGAAAAGGAAATGTTGCAAGTGTTGAAGGAACCTGAGACTAAAGATTTTTTTCTAATCTCTAAGCCCAAGGATATCATAAGATCTGATGATAAGGATCCCATACCAAATGAAGTTAAGGAATTGTTAAACAAATACAATGATGTCACTACTAGTGACCTTCCAACAAGCCTCCCTCCCTTAAGAGATATTAGTCATCAAATAGACCTAATACCTAGTTCTTCCTTACCTAATAAGGCTCCATATAAGATGACACCTGCTCAACATGCATAGATTACAAAATGAGTCAATGAACTATTAGAGAAAGGCTTAATTTAGAAAATTCTTAGCCCATGTGCAGTCCCATCTGTTCTTGCCCCTAAAATTGATGGTAAATGGAGATTATGTACAAATAGCAGAGCCATCAACAAGATTACTATAATATACAGGTTCCCTATCCCAAGAATGGAGGATTTTCTTGATCAATTGGGAAATGCATGTTACTTCACAAGAATTGATTTAAAATTAGGATGCCACCAAATAAGGATAAAACCAAGAGATGAATGGAAAAATTATTTTAAAACAACTGAAGGCATTTTTGAGTGGTTGGTGATGCCATTTGGACTGAGAAACACCCCAAGTACATTCATGAGACTCGTGAATGAAATATTTATTGATTTTATTGGAAAATTTGTAGTTATATATCTTGATAATATTGTAATATTCATTCATAGCAGGGAAGAGCATCTTGACCATGTTGAACAAGTTTTGAGGAGACTCCATCAGTACAAGTTAGTGATTAACTTGGAAAAGTGCATGTTCATGAAGAAGGAACTTATGTTCCTAGGGTTTGTCATTTCACAAGGCACCCTAAAAATGGACCTTGAAAATTTTGAAGCAATTTTCAATTGGACCCCACCAAGAATCAAGGTGATGTTATAAGTTTTCATGGTCTTGCCACTTTCTATAGGAAATTTATTAACAAATTCAGTCATGTGTGTGCTCCTATGTTGGACACTATTAAAGGTGGTAAAAAGATCATATTTGAATGGACTAAAGAGGCTACAGATGCATTCCAATACCTAAAGAATAGAGTGTCCCAATATCCAATCCTAGTTCTCCCTGACTTAAATAAGGAATTTACTGTTGAAACTGATGCAAGTAACTTGGAAATTGGTGTAGTCTTGAGCCAAGAAGGTAAGGCTGTAGCATTTTTTTTTGAAAAACTAAATGATGCCAAGAAAAGGTAATCTACATATGATTTAGAACTTTATGCAATGGTACAAGAACTAAAAAAATGGAGGCATTACTTACTCCCAAAAGAGTTTATTGTTTATACTGAAAATCATGCATTGAGTTTCTTAAATACTCAGGAAAAACTTGGAGTTAAACACATCAAATGGATGGAACAATTATAGACATATACATTCAACATTAAGCACAAGAAAAGGGTAGAAAACAAAGTGGCTAATTCCCTAAGAAAAAGGGCTGGATTGGTTGAAGAAGTACAACTTCAGAGTGTGGGAATTGACTCACTAAAACATCTATATGCAGATGATCCATATTTTGGAGAAATTTTTGAGGTATGCACAAAAATGATAGGGAAATATCATACTATTTTTTCTAATTTTCTAATTCAGAATGGACTTTTATCAAAGGGGCTCAATTATGCATACCTAAATGTTCCATGAGAACAAATATCATAAAATAAAAACAATGTGGTGGCTTAGGAGATCATTTTGGAATAGACAAAACAAAAAACCTAGTAAAGAGGAGTTACTTTTGGCCAAAAAAGGGAAATGAAGTTAAGAAATTCATAGAAACTTGTACTATTTTTCAACAAGCCAAAGGTGTATCTACTAATCAAGGACTCTACCAGCCTTTACCAATTCCAACTAGGCCATGGGAATCAATTTCAATGGATTTTGTAATGGGTTTACCTAGAACCAAATACGGTTTTGACAATGTATTTGTCATAGTGGATAGATTTAGTAAGATGGTCCACTTTGTTCTCTGTAAAAGAACAAATGATGCATCTCACATAGAACATATCTTCTTCAAAGAAGTAGTAAAAATTCATGGATTACCTCAGATAATAGTTTCAGATAGATATGTCAAATTTCAAGGACATTTTTGGAGGACTCTTTTCAAAAAGATTGGCACAAATCTGACCTATAGCTCTGCCTATCACCCACAACTGATGGGAAAACTGAAGTGGTAAATAGGTCACTTATCAACCTTCTAAGATGACTGACTAAACAACATTCCCAAAGTTGGGACATGGACCTGCCTCAAGAAAATTTTTCATTCAATGATTCAATGAACAGATCCTCTAGAAAACCACCTTTTCAAACTGTTTATGCACTTCACCCAAAAGGTCCATTAGATTTGGTAGAATTAACTTTTGATTTTAGAGTTAGTGCACAAGGTGAAGAGTTGGAAAAATTGATCACTAAAGTGGAGGAAGAAGTGAAATAAATATTGCAGAAGTCTACCATGAAATACAAAGCACAGACATATAAGAAAAGAAGAGAGATTCATTTCCAAATTGGAGATAAGGTATGGGAATACCTAAGGAAAGAGAGACTACCTAAAGGCAAATATTCAAAGCTACATATGAAGAAAGCTAGGTCATGCACCATTCTCAACAAGATGGGTGAAAATGCCTATGAAATATCTCTTCCTCCTACCTTATTGATCTCTTCTATATTTAATGTTTTAGATCTCACCTCTTATAAATGTGTTTCATATATGACAAATATGCAGGATCCACAAAGTGAGGAGGATGGAGGAGACTATGTCATAAATCTTCCACAAAGAAAACAACTGGAGTTGGAAACAATTATTGAGTCCAAGGTGCTGAAGAAAACAAGGAAACATAATTATATGCAATACCTAATCAAGTGGAAAGGACTCCCTAACATTGATGCTACTTGGATGACAGAGGGACAAATCAAGTAGCATGGCATCACTCTTGATTAGTTAACCTCAAGTGGGAACTTGAGCTCAAAACCTCATGGGGACTATGGTGCAGGAGAAACCTAGTTAACATAAGTGTTTTTTTGGAACTTATGGTTTCCTTGAAGGTCATAGTGGCCTTTAGGTCATGTTAGAATCAAAGGTTTCATATTGGACATCTTTTGTAAGACCTAGTTCCAAGATTGGCATTTTATAAGCCCTTGGTCAACTATTGGTCAAATAATGTCCAAAACCTAAATTATAGGTTATTTTCATGTTTTAAATGTTTTGGTCCATGAGGGATCATAAATATAGGTTTGCACCAAGTTTGGTCACTTAGAGTGTAAAATTGCAAAATATTGCAAAATTGCTGAAAAGTTGTCAAGCAACTTTGACAACTTTTGTCAAAAATTGTAAAAACCATTCCCAAACAGCTAGTTGGTTTGAAAATGGATGTAAAAGTTGGGAATTACTACAAAATCCCTTATAGGAAGGTGGTAGCAGAACTGATGTAATTTTGGCATAAAAATTAATAAAGATCATCATTTTCCTGTAAATTTGTGGAACAGTTATTTGGTACGGATAGGTACAGAAGTTTGGGAAGGAAAGTCTAACAGATTAAGATATCCTTATAAGGTATAGTCCTTTTTCATTTGGCATAATTTCCTAAACCCCTGTACTTTGAAATTTATTGTATTTTCATTCTTGTTGCCTGGTTTGTAGGCCCTAAATCAGGGTTTCATAAAAAAATTATGCATATTTCTTGTTTCCACCATGGAGATCTAATGACCCTTGGTGGAAATAATGTATTGAAAATGTCCTTCAAGATTATCCGGGTTTGTTTTGGTAAATTTTAGGGAGATGGGTTTTCCATGATGCCCTAGGTGTACATGTCCATGTGTGCACCAATCAAGCTATTAAGGATAGTCCACATAACTTTCCGTTGGGGATTCACCAAGACCTCTAAATTGGTGTGTAAGGTCCTTATGCATGTCCTCACATGATCCAAGTGTTGGTTTGGATATTTTTTGCAAGGAAGTAGCACTTTTAGTACAAATGCAGACCTAATTAGGCCTAATTGCCTTATCAAAATTTAGTGTCATCCTATCTTCCTTTCATTTCCATGTTTTAGTGCTTAAGTCTAATCCTCTTGGCCATAAAGGGTACTTGAATCCCTATTATTTTTAGAGGGTTATGTGGAATATTTTCAAAATAAGTCTACATTTCTATCTAAAAAGGCTACATGCCTAGGAAAGGCTTAACATAGAAACCATGATCAAATTAGTGTACATGGTGAGTAGAATCACTGGATTCTTGTCTTAGGGACCTAAATAGACCAAATCCTTGAGCATAGGTCACCCCTGGTCCTTGGGGTCATTTTATGGGGAGTTTTTGAAAGTTTGGTGTAAGTGCCTAGTGACCAACCATTTGGAGTTGGATTGAAGACTTGGTAGAACCTAGTGATTAGGTTGCCCTATTGGGAATAGGTTGTGATAACCTAGTAATAATTCATTTATGCACTTGTGATAAGTGTAGAGGCACCTTGTCTTTTAGAACACCTAGTTGGTGATGTATCTCTTATGTTTTAAGATTTGAAGCTTCAACTTGTATTTTGGGGACTTCTAGCTGACCACTTTGCATCAGAGGATCTTATTTTGAAGCATAATCTAGAAGAAAATGTTGATTTTGTGGTTCAGGCCTTTCATCCAGGATTTAGCCCATAAGGGAGCTTCAAGATAATCAAATTTTTTGTTGGAGGAAGAGGCCATAGTAAATTTACCATCAATAGAAAATTTCTAAATCAATATCTCTTCCTTATTGTTCAAAATGAAAGAATGGAGGGATCTATTCAAGGTTTTAAGAGTAGGATCAATAGAGGATAGGTCCTTCCACTAACCACCATCCCAATAGTCATCAATTTTGGATCCTATGCTAAGTTTACAAAGGGCATAAAAATTTCTCCAAATGGGGTTAGCTGATAAAGAAGAATCACCAATCCAATCATTCTCCCAAAAACCCACCTTATTACCATTTCCCACTTTACATCTAACCCCCCTTCTGATGAGGTCTTTATTTTTATTCACATTCTTCCAAATGCATGATCCTTCAGGTATCTCCTCTTTGGCTAAGAAATTTTGGAGAGAAGGGAAGTTCCTTTTATATTTGTTGTTCCATATAATACTTCATTCTCCCTCCGATTTATAACCCCTCCAACCAAGCTTAGCAAGAAGGGAAGCATTAATATTTTTAATTATTCTGAGACCAAGACCCCCTTAGATTTTGGCATAGAGACCTTTTCCCAAGAAACCAGAGAAAACATATTTTTATTTCAACACCTGACCAAAGAAATTTTCTTTGAATTTTCTCAATAGCTTCAACATATTTATCAAGGATTCTGGAAAGGCTCAAAGCATAAAGAGGAATACTCTAAAGGGAGGATTTCAATAATTGAACTTTACCAGCCTAACTAAGAAGAGAACCTTTCCAACCAGTGAGCTTCTTGTGAATTTTTTCAACAATAGAGCTACATAAAACTTCAGGAGGATTGCTACCAAGTGGGAAGCCCAAGTAAGTGGTAGGAAGCTGACCAATCTAACAACCCAGAATTCTACTAATTTTTTGTTGTCTGAAATCAGGAGTATTGATGAAATAAATGGAGCTTTTGATCCAATAAATAAATTAACCACTGGCATTCCCATAAATATTAAGAGCCTTTTTGAGATTCCTGGCTTCAGAGATAGAAGCTTCACCCATGAAGACATAGTCATCCACAAATTGTTGATGGGAGAAAACCTGATTAGTAGAAGAAGGTTTGAGTCCTTTAAGGTCACCTTTTTGAACCAAGCTAGAAATATATCTCCCAAAACACTCAGCCAAAATGACAAACAATATAGGAGAGAGGGGATCTCTATGCCTAAGACCCTTGGATGATTTGAAAAAAGGAGTAGGATAGCCATTCACCAGCATAGAAAAGGTAGCTGAAGAAACAAGCTACATCAATATCTTAAAACAATTTTGATTAAAGCCAAAAGCCTTCAGAGTCTTTTGTAAAAAAATCCTAGTCAACTCTATCATAGGCCTTGGACAGATCAATTTTTAGCATGAACCCCTCTTTTCTATCCATAACCAAGGAATGAATGTTTTCATGAACACTTATTATCGAGTCCAGGATCCGTCTACCTAGTACAAAACCAGTTTGTTGTTGAGAAATTAATTTGGGGAGCAAGACCAGGATCCTAGAAGTAATAACCTTAGAAATTATCTTATAGGTGGAGTTACATAGACTAACAGGCCTGAAGAGATCCATAGCATCAACCCCAACCTTTTTAGGGGTAAGAGAAATGAAGGTATCATTGATTTCTTTTAAGATTTGCTTTGAACAAAAAAATTCCTTGACAACATTCATGACACCCTCTTTGACAATGAGACAATACTTTTGAAGGAAAACATGGTATAGTCATCAGGTCCCAGGGATTTTATTCCTTAAAAGGAAAAGAAAACCTTCCTTATTTCTTCATTAGAGGGATTAACATTGAGAAACCTATTGTCATCTTTAGAGAGAATTTTAGGGATTCTCTCCAAAATCTCCTATTGATTATTCTGATCCAGCAAGGTGTCCTGAGTAAGAATTCTAGAGAAAAAATCCATAGCCTCCTTGGATATATCCTCATCATTCTCCATAACTCTATCATTAACCTTGAGTTTAGATATTTTCTTAGCTTCTTTGTGCTTAATGGTAGTCATGTGAAAAAATTTAGATTTTTTGTCCCCTTCTTTAAGCCAAACATTCCTAGCCCTTTGTTTCTAGAAGGTTTCTTCTTTATAAACAATATCATGATATTTGATTAGTGATTCACTCTCTTTCTCCTTTGAGACACTTTTATAACCATATTTTTGGATAGAATCCTAAATATCCTTTAATTACAACAAAATATTAGCATTAAAGGAAAAAATGTTGTCGAAAGAATCTTTGTTCCAACTCCTAATGTTATCCTTGACATGTCTGAGTTTATTAGCAAACCTGTACATAGCAGTGCATTCAATCTTGATCTTCCACCAATTTCTTAATCTATGAGCCAAATTAGGATGAATAGGCCACATTTTTTCAAATCTAAAGGGGAAATTCCTTTGCCTAGAGATCAGGTTAGAAATAAAATAAAGAGGATAGCACCTTGGTCTGACCCCATTCTAACAAAAGTAATCAGAGAACAATAATAATGTTGATACCAATAATTAGAGATAAGGTCCCTGTCAAGTCTCACTTGAATAAGCTCACCACCCTCTCTTTTGTTGGTCCAAGTTTATTTAAATCCTTGGAGATCAATGTCCATCAGGGCTTGACTAGTAATGAAATTCATCAAATCAAGTTTGCTATCCAGATTAGGCTGGCTACCACCACACTAATACATTTGGGGTGAAATTGCGACGGCAATTTGCGACGGTGAGAAAATGTTATGTGTTTTTGGCTTTTTTTTTTCAATTATAACCCTACAATGTCGCAATTGCAACGTTCATGGGATATAAGAAAAAAAAGAAAAGAAAACATTGGTCATTTCACAACTGCGGTCGAAGATCTTGATGCTCTGCATGGATACCAAATAACTGGAGACTCAGGTATGTTCCTCAAATACCCTTCAAAGTTCAAATACCCTTCAAAGTTTTTAACCCAAGAGAAAAACCTATTTGTGAGATTCAAATTTTTGAGTGTGATCGACAGTCGGCTAGGGCACACCGCAAGACCTCTATTCCCATCCATTTCCATATCGCATTTTTATATCTATAAATATAATATTAATAATAGTTATGGTTGTCCTAATAATAATATTAATACATATATATTGAAAGTAGGAGGGAACATTGATCGGAGTGATGTTTCATGCTCTATTGTTTCTTGTCGACCCTAGACTTTCATTGCAAGATGTGAAGCGGCTCGTAGGTAGCAATCTAAATCACTGGTTCTGTCATGGTGTAGATCTTTAGCACTCCAACACTTACCAGGGCGAGGAGACGAATTAAGGCCAGTAGTGGTGTAGGTCCTATTCAGTTGCCCACCTTGACAAGGAAAACA